>JAXIVJ010010164.1:0-40000 GCA_036785665.1 Chirona hameri
CAATAAAACGCCGTTTGATTTGTCCAAATCAGACCAGTAGATCTCGAGATCTCCGGGGGGCGGAATCCGTCCCCCCTCCACTAATAGGGGTAGCCAGAAGCCCGCCACTAATAGAGTTAGCTTCCTAACCAAGAAACTTAGAGCAATGCAGCAAGAGCCATAATGTTGCCTGTCATGAGAGAAATCTAACAGTATGCGATTTTTAGGTTTCAGGTTAATGGGTGACCTTCCAAGTCAAGTGAATGACCTCGGATCAACCACGTCCCGAACAGCGAATTGGTCTGTCAGAAAGCCTCAAAACTATAAATTGATAAATGTAAATAAAAGGCATGTTCCTAGACCAGTTTTGTCTCAGAAATACAGCAAAGGTAATGATTTGTTCGTATCTTGTCAACAAAGGTCCAAAAAAAAGTTATTTAGGAAAATGACGTCATGAGTTTCTTACACTTAGCGAGCCATCACTCAGTAAAAAATAGAGATATTGCTTTGAAAGTTGGCTTAGCTATTTTTCATGCAGAGTTCTCTCACATATATTTCAGTTTCTCTAACATCTTTGAAAATGTTGATTTTGTGGTGATTTTTAAACAAAAAGCATTTATTTCCATTTTAGGGGTCAAAAACCCAAAATTTTGCAAATCCGAGATAACTATTTGAAATAAAATGTAATTTTATAGCTTTTCTGAATTGCGTTTGCAATTTGCTTTAACCTGCGCGGCGCTGGGGGGTAAATTTTACCCCCCCCCCTCCCGGATTTTCTCCATAACTTGAAAACTATAACAGATATCAAAATGAAACTTGCGGTACCTTATGGTGCATTAATTCTACATATTGTGTTACAATTTTGTTGAAATTCGGGAAAATTTTGAGGAGATAATGACGTTTTAGTGACATCATGTCATGTCATTTTCGGTGAAAAAAAACGTTAAATGTTTGAAAAATCGTAGAAAATAGCGTGTTGATGCAAATTGCAAATAAAAGGCGTCAAAAGAAAGGAAATAACATTGTCTTTAACATGGCTTTCTCAGATGATCAAAATTTTGGGTTTTTGACCACCAAAATGCAAAAAACTGGAAGATATATTAGAGAACCGAGTATGAACGATGCTCAAACCAAATTTCAAAGCAATATCTTTATTTTTGAGTGACTTATGGCTCTCTAAGAATAAGTAACTCATGACGCTTATATAAAAAAAATTGACCTTTACTGACCAGATACAGACAAACAAATGCCACCACTGTATTTACAAGACAAAACTAGTCTAGAAACATGCAATGTTTATTTAGATTAATCAATTTCAAATTTTGACCTTATTGTGACCTGACCTTGACCTGAGGGCGATTATATGGTGTCAGGTTATGAAAATGGCTGCTTCATCGAATTATCCGTGTAAAATAACCCATACAACATGTGTCGCATGGCTTTCGTAGACCTGTGACCTTTTGTGACCTGACCTTGACCTTGACCTTTGCTTAAAATTTCACTTTGACTTATGCGGAAGATGCATTATACATTTGGGAGCACTTTGTGAGATAATAGTTGCAATACAAGGCTTTGGATGGAAAGTATAGCCCAAAAACCCAAATACTTAAATTTTGACACTTGACCTGACCGTGACCTGACATCTGACTTTATGTTAATAATTTCGGGCATGCGTTAGATTCTTCTCACTGAGAGCTTTCGATCGCCGCCTTGCGCGTCTCGCTGCCGTTATTGGTTCGGAAGATACGAGGGGGAGGGGAAATTTACCCCCCCCCACCACCACCACCACCACCGCCGCACGTTCGGATGGAGACCCCAGCGCTGCGCGGGTTTAAAACTCTGTTTTCTACGATTGGTCAAATATTTATCGTTTTTTTCACCAACATGACGTCATCAAAACATGATTATCTCCAAAACTGCTCAATAAATTTAAATGAAATTGTGTACAGCACACGTGTAATTGTTGTAAACTCAGCTACTGAAAAATTGAACAAAATGCGCCACATGTGTAAAAAGTTATTCAAGAAAACCTCTGATCAGTCTGTCAGCCCCCCCCCCCGTAGGGTGAGGGTTAACTCATCTTATCCATTGGCTGCGTTTAAGCAAAAATCCGCGTTTACCACTGCAAAGCGCTAAAAACGGTTTTTTGCTTAAAAGCAGCCAATGTATAAGGTGAGACAATGCGTCAATATATCAATTTGAAGCTCTCAGTAACGCGGTTTGAATGCATATTTGGTCGTTACCTACAATTCGTCTATCTCGGATATTTTTTATATCGGTGACGTAAGGTCAGGTTAATTTGGTGACCTCCCTATTATAAGTAAATATCCGTTTTCAGGAAGTATTATTGCGTTGAAAAGTTTCTGAAAGATTCTGAAAGTTTTGAAAAACTACACAACTTTGCATGCGATTTTTTTTTGTGCTAGAAATGTCTCTCATAATTTTGTAATGTTTTGGGAAGAATAAAATATGTTGACAAAATTGCGGTTTGGTGGTAATAAGAAAAATTATAGAATCTTCCTGAAAATTTCAGGAAGATTCAGGAAGTTTCTGGAAGATTCCATCAATTTTGTTCTTCTTCTTATTACCACCAAACCGCAATTTTGTCAACATATTTGATTCCTACCAATATATTACACAATTATGAGGGACATTTCTAGCCAACAATCGCATGTAAAAGTTGAGTAATTTCTCAAAACATTCAGAATCTTTCAGAAACTTTTCAGTGCCTTCGTGAAAACGGCTAATCCTTCAGGAAAACGGCTAATGCTTCCTATTCAGAGAATTTGGATTAGATCAAGTCAATTATTTCAGAATCATGTTAGTTTAGCCCATTCTTGATGACTCAGGTGCAATTGTTGCTCAGTGACCTCTGCAAAGTTAGCTGAGGTCATCTGAGGTCACAACCACTTTTTTGCCAATAACTCTTGATAGAATAGAGATAGAGACGTGATAATGACACCATTGTGTTGACCTTGTGGAGTCACGTCGCCCCATGACCAACATGGTCATGGGGCACAACATGACCTACATGGGTCACAAAATAACCTTGACCTGAGGTCAAATTTTGAAGTTCACTTAACCCGGTTACCATCAATATGTTTCATCAAGTGTCTTGACGTGACAAATACGATGGTGGTAAAAGTAATGACCTATGTTTAACCAATACAAAGTTATGAAGGAAACACGTTTTGGAACACAATGTAATTGTGCCCTTTGGTGACCTCTTGGCCTAAACTGTTGACCTGAGCTAACATTTGAAGATGATTTTGGCGATTTTTTTTGCGATTGCATTTTTCAAGAGCTTTCGATTGTTGTGTTTCTGTTCCTTCCTAGCTATCATAGTTCCCGAGATATTTGGGGGTTTCTGGAGCAAAGTCCTAAACCTGGAAAATCTGACCTTTGATGACCTCTGGTGACCTTAATATTGATCTGAGCCAATAAATGGCTGGAATAGTTTCGACATTTTTTTTGACGAGCTATTGAACAGTGTTTTTAGATTCAGGCTACATTCCATAGGCGCTGATCTATAAGGGGGAGTTTAGACTCCCCCCGCCGTCACAGCAAAGGTGGCGCCGAGCACCGGCACGCCGCAAGTTAACCCTCGCCCTTCGGGGGTCCTAAAACGAACCTCCTGATATTTGTCTTGAATAACCTTTTACACATGCTGCGCATCTTGCTGAAATTTGCAGTAGCTGAGTGTACAACAATTATACGTATCCTGTACAAATGTAATATGTATACGATGTTTAGATCATGACCTATGACCTTTTCGTCAAGGTCATGTAAGAACCCAAAGGGCCATTGACCGGACCCCAAAGGTCACCAGTTGACCTAGATGCTTAAAATGGAATGCCTATGGATTTTCCTTATGACGGGCATCACGCTACTTTTTACGGTGTCTCTATATCTCTCTCCCTTAGGAAGTTATATATACTAAGCGCCCTGTACAATCGGTATTTTTGGACGTGGTCGATCTTCGGTCATTTACTTGACCTGGAAGGTTACCCGTTGACCTGAAACTTACTAATCGCATACTGTTAGATTCCTCTCATGACAGGCAACATGCTGGTTCTTATCGCATTGCTCTATGTTGCTTGGTTTGAAAATTACCAGGTTTTTTAGGACCCCCCCCCCCTCCGTAGGGCGAAGGTGAAAAAGGTCCCCGTAGGGCGAGGGCTAAAGAGCTGTAATTATTTTTCATAATAAATAATTATTATTTGTCTATGAGGATGTGTTCGCTTATTTGTATCGTATATACTTTGCTTCTGTATGCCTGTCAAATGACGTGTTATTTACATTTTTTTAGCATTGGCATTAGCTAACAATTCAAGAAATGTGCTTTGCCCAAAACTATAGTCATCTGCATGCGAGAAAACCCAAAGAATTGGGATTTGACAATAGCTATCGAACACATCGCGTTTCTGCAAAGAAGTAACCGAAGGTTGGTTTCACATGGATAACACTATTCTTTATAATTGTGTTTCCTTGTGAAACAAACCTGAGCTGTTCGATTGGAGGGGTGTTTGTTTTCTGCCTTTATCGCAACATTTGGTTGCGATAAACCAGGTTTTCAAAGAATTTCAATTTATACCCCAATAAATGTTTCGATAAATTGAAACATGTGTATTTTAATAGGATCGGTCCAGAAAATAATTTATACCAACATTTGAGCATGTTAGGATAAAAGGATTTATCCCAACAAAATTAATTGCAACGAAATGAACGATCTACCTTCGGCGGGGTACTGTCTTTCGAAAATAACTTTTTTCTTCCTTTCCCTGCAAAATATGGAAGCCAATTTGGCAGCGCGATCTTCTGCTTCACGCCTTTATACGAAAATGGCGCATGACGCTGCGTGTTTCCGTGCAACAGCAACGTTTAGCTGACGGCGTTGGACGCGGAAGGTAAGAGTTTTCTGAATGTATTAAGTACATCGGCGTCTGGCTGTTTTGTTTGTTGTTATTTAAATAAGCATTCATTTTTTCACGCATTTCAAGTAGTTGTTCATAGCAGTGGCGTATTTAGAACGTCAAGGGGGGGGGACAAGCTTGGAAGGGCGCCTTTGAAAGCTTCGAGGGCGCCTTCAGGAGTGATCTCTCCTGGGGGGGGGGGGGAGGGGTGCAGTCGGATTTTTTTCAAACTCGATTTTTTCCATGCAACGCCCATAGGCGTAATGTTAAAGCTTGACCGAATCCCATTTTATCTATTGTAAACTGGATCGCTCAGGGGGAGGGCGCCTTCGAATCATAAGGGCGTCGGGCGGCCGGTGGGGCGCCTTCGGCGCCCAAGGGGGGGGGGGGGGGGGACATGACCCAATGTCCCCCCCTAAATACGCCACTGGTTCATAGCAAATATCAATCAGCAGGCCATATGCAAGATTGTGCCATTTCGGTTATCTTCGACTAAGGTACCTGAATCTAGGGATTTGTCGAATCTAGGGATTTTACGAAATATGGAAGTGTAGGTTATAGGTTGTAGGTTGTAGGTTGTAGGTTGTAGGTGGTAGGTGGTAGGTTGTAGGTTGTAGGTTGTAGGTTGTAGGTTGTAGGTTAGGTTAGGTTTGGTTAGTTTAGGTTATATCTCCGAAAATAATATAGAGACTTTTTTCGACACAGACAGGTACCTTAGTCGAAGATTACCGCCATTTTTGTCAAAGCATGGATTGTTCCAGAGAACGTTTTGATAATAATATAGAAACTGTCATGCTCCCAAATTCTGCATTTTTGTATGGAACCCTAGTAAATATTGACCGTAAAAAGTATGAATAAGCCATTTCTTCACCTGACTTCCTCTCCAATGTGGAAGCAGAAGGAAGAGACTATGAAAAGGCAGGTGTTGTTAATCTGCCTGGCGCAGTCACGTGACCTATTTGACCTTCGGATCCAAATGCCGTCCACAATTCCGGCGCAGTTGTTACATTTGTTTAGCTGAATGCAGTGTTATATCGGACGGTCATCCCGGCATTTTTTGATTACGGGGTGTCAGCCACTAAACATAGGTTGCTGACGTCACTGGATACTGGCCACTATGGCGGGTTTGTCTTTGTGACGTTGCCGAAAGGCTTAATTGAATGTGAGGGGATAGAAGGGTTGTTATTCTTCATATAAGCTTTATTTTTTATTTCCGCACGAGCAGATCTAGGTAACAAGCGAAGGCGGTAGGGACAGAAAGCGCTATCCAGTGACGTCACGCAATATCGTCGAAAACTGAACTGCGAAACAGTCGGAATACGATCTTGTAATATCCCTTTTGATATCGCATGGATTTCGGTCGGCGAAGTGAGTGTAGGTGAATATTTAAGTGAAATGAGCGAATATTTTGTACATATTTTGGTTATCTTTGGATTTTTTTCTCAATATTTTCTTTAATGCAATTTAATTTCTGGTCGTTGTTTGCATGCTATTTCCAGGATAGGCCGAAAGGGGATGATTTGTCTTCACTCACCAGTCCACCCAGACAGTTTCAACACCATAAGTAGGTACAATTGTGACTTAAAATTTATATTTTTTAATCCATAAAGCATCAGCAAAATTAAAGTCCTAGTTTGGAAAATGTTGATGACAAAAACGCCCACATGCTGTCCCAATTTGTCAGGCTGCAAAAGGTGGCGGGGAGCCAGACAAGATATTTGGGGTAGCCAAAATCCTGCGCCAAATATCAACATAGGTATAGGTACCCTGGTCCCACTCAGCACCTGCTCCAAGTGCTACCCCAGGTGCTGAACAAAATCTGTGAGTTTTTTCCTAGATTTTGTACCTCTGCCCCAGAATCTGTGAAAGCCGCCCCAATTTCTGCCAGTTGCCAGTCCTGCCCCCGACGAGGTCTCGTTGAAACCTGCCATGTTTTGCAGCATGGCCAACTTGCGGTGAAAGCAATGATTCAGGCCTCCTTATAGAACATAACCTAACCTTAGGGTAGATGGCCAAATCACAAACGGAGCCAAAATCCGAACAGCCAACTTTCAACTGCAATATCTGCTCCAATGCTACCCATAGCATCTCAAGAGCATGATTAACCCATTCACAGGGTTCCTATATGAATGGGTTGACCATGATCTTGAGGTTCTGTGGGCAGAATTGAAGCTGGTATTGCAGTTGAAAGTTGGCTGTTCGGATTTCGACTCTGTTCGTGATTAGGCCGTCTGCCCTACCTACAACCTACTGAGGTAAATATCAAGTTTAAGTATGCCACCTCTTTCAATCAAAGATTTTGTTGATAATGGGGTTACTTGAGGTGCTGATTACAAATATGATGTTCATTTGTGGCGCAAATAACATTAAAATTAGCATAACCTAACCTAACGTAACCTAACCCTAGTAAAATTGAAATTGTTTGCTCCAAACATGAATGCCATTTTTGGAATCTGCATCTCAAATAACCCCATTATCAACCATATTTATGTGTGAAAGAGGTGGCATACCTAAACTTGATAAATACCCCTATGGCATACAACCTACTACCTACAACCCACCACCTACAACCTACTACCTACAACCCACCACCTACAACCTACTACCTACAACCTACCACTTACAACGCCTGTGACATGGCAGCTCATGTGAAAACTGCTCAGATATTACTACTAACCTGACCCTACCAAGCCTAAACCATCTGAAACACATTTTTATTAGCTAAAACTGGTATTGCCATTCAAAAATGTCTATATTGTAGCATTTCAATGAGGAAATAGCAGGCCTTATTAATTGTGATGGCCTAACCTGCATTATACTCACACAGCAACACTAAATGTGAGAAAAACAGGGTCTCAAAATGTGTGGATTTGGGTGGAAGATGACGCCCAAAAGCAGATAATTTTCTACTCTCAATTGTAATTATGAGAGAGAATTTCCCACTCCTAAATGATGTCAACGTTAAGCGTCGTGTCTTGTCTTTTACATTAAAATACAGTCAATATGTTGCTGAGTTTTCCACTCGCACTCTTTTTTTTAAATTTTCCACTCAGACACTCAGGTTGAATTAGAATTTGGGACTGTGGAAAAAAATGATCTAATTTCCAGGCATTTATTTGCCTTCAAATCAATACCTCGCCATTCATCATATTTGAAAAGAAATATAGGAAGAAGATTGATTGCAACCTTCAGGTTGTATGGGTGAACATGGAGCAGATAGGTAGGTACCTATTCCAGTTAAAAGTTGGATCATGTGAATATAGTCCTGTTTGACATTAGGATATTTAGGGTAAACGACTAAATTCAGGACAGGGCCAAAATTCAGTCAACTTCCAACTGCAATATCTGCACCACTTCCACCTACACAGCCTCAAATTTTGGTAAAAAGTGAAACGCAGGAAATGAAGCCAGTCCCACAGATAGGTACTGAATTTTCAGTGTATCAATTGCCATTTTTTGAAGCTGTTTAATGTTAAACTCTGATTCAAGTGACTAGATTTGTGGCTGAATTGTGTCTTTTGAGCATGTGTTTATGCATTTTGGGCATTTACAATTGTATGCCATTGCTTGGGTCATCCTGATGTGTGGCTCTGCCCAACATTGCGCCAACACAAGCCATTAGGAGAAAATTTACCCCTGTCGGATTTTGTCATTGCCGCTGAAACAGCTTTCACCAGCCCTGCTTATTTGTGGCACTGGCATTCTAGCCCGGAAAATAATTACATATATGCAAGAGCTATATGCATACCTATACTAACTAACAAAGTTTTTAGTTTTCTAGACATATCATAACTAACCCCCCTCAACTTAATCACAACATACAGCCTATATATCATTGCGACGCGAAGCGAGCAGGACAACTCTAGGGTGGGGCCAACGTGGTGAAGGGGCCCATGCCAGGATACTCCACAACTTAATACTCTGATGAATTGGCCCACTATTTTTTGGGAGGGGCCAAAAATCATTCAGAAGGCCCTAGCTTTCGGATGGTCAGGGGCCCCTGATTGCCCTGACATGTTTTTTTGTGGGCTTCTGCGGGCTTTGGGACTCCCATGAAATCTTTTATGATGTCACCGTGGACACCTCTATGGCTTCAGCATCTCCCCAGTCTTGCCAATCTCCATCCCAACCAGCTAGCTCCTTGCTCACCATTAACATTACACCACCTCCTTTTCCTGTGGTCCTTCTGATTCTCAACCTCAGACCTGGAAGTTGCACTGCATGATTACCTATATATCAGTCCAACCTAAACAGAACATATGTCATCACCAGTGACAGGCATGAGAATGTCTTGCTGATCTTCTACATGCTGTGTCATGTTAATTGCATTAATTGATACAAATTCATGAACTGAACTGAATTTGTTCCAGAAACTATGCAGCATATCAGGGATATTTTCGAAGTAAATTTTAACCGAAAACAAGCACAGGTGGCGATCGGAAACTCAAGGTAAGTACAATGACGCTCTAGCTTTTCAGTCTTGATGGTATGATCTCAACTTCACTCATCTTACCTTTATCTGGTTTGATCTTATTAGATAACTATTAATTTATGACCATTTGTATCAGTTTTTATTTTAAAAGTTTTTGTGTACGTTGTGCAGTTGACATCGAAATGCTTATATGATGTCTCAGTAAGCTTGGGAGTTGTGTTAATCGCATTTTACAGTGTATAACATAATTTATTATTATTTTTACTTCTTGCTGTACTTGTTTAGCACTAATACAGTAGGTACTAGAGATGCAAAATTGGAGCCCAGCGGCCCAGCGCTGGGCCCAAATTCAGGCCCGGCAGGGCTTCTGTGGGTCTAAACTCGGTCTGAACTCGATCTTGCTGGGCTCATGCTGGGCTCAGCACGGACAACCTAGTGTTGAAGGGATACACTGCTGGGCTTGGTGCTGGGCTTTGCTAGCTCCAGGATAATGGCTGGGCTTGGTGCTGGGCTTTCCAACAGATGTGCTGGGCCTGTGCTGATGCTGGTTCCTGACTTTCAGATTTTGTTTTGCATCTCTAGTAGGTACTCGACAAAAGTATGCGGCGCCTCATACTCTTGGCCAAAAAAGAATTGTCCTGTCCGTTACTGATGTTTTTTTAGGGCGCCTAGATGGATCCCGTTAGAAAAACTTTCGCTGGAGACCCTGCGGTTCATATACTTGCGAAAAGGTAAGTCCAGCATTACTTTTAGATCATAGTCTAGATTCAGTCATTAAAGTACCTATGAATCGTCATATATTATCATTTTTTGGTGTATGTTTTAAAGAAACAGGAATAGGTATACCAACACAAACACTGAGCTTACATTAGTGTAATATCGATCCGTCCCACTCATGATCCGTGCCAAAATTCGAATGCCGATAAGTAATAGTTGGTTGTACAAGACATGTTACAAATATTTTTTTCTTTCATTGATATTGCGATGGCACAGATCTGATCGCGTGGATAGTGTACTACTGTTTTTGTTTTTTATTAATGTACTATCCCACCTTGTTCAAAAGCTGCTGAACACACCTGAATTTTATTCCAAGATGTTATAAAATAGCGCTGTACGCATTAGAACAATAATTCTTTCTAAAGCATTACAGATCATACAATATACATATTTGAGTCAACGGCTTGTGTGTCTGCCGTCATTCAGGACAATGTCTTTACTTTCGCACTGGCTGGGCATTTATCATTAAGCGGACCAGCAGGAGGGGGAGGGGTGATGCAAATCCCCTGCCGTTTTCAAACGAAGTGTCTTGGTGCCTTGCGTAAAAAAAAACGGATTGCTCTCGACGGGTACCTACTAGCGATTGGTGGTAAAATGTTTGGTTGGTTGATCTAGTCATGGAAGCTAAAAGGACATTTTTTAACATTGCATACTTTTGTAGCTTTACAGGGTGTCCCGAAATTGATGTGCGGTTGGTTAACCCGCGCGGCGCTGGGGGGTAAATTTTACCCCCCCCCCCTCCCGGGTTTTCGCTATAGATTCAAAACTACACTAGATATCGACGCGAAACTTTCAGTACCTTATCTGGCATCGATTTGACGTCTTCAGATAAATTTTGGAGAAAATCGGTCGAGAAGTTTTTGCGAAAATAGCGTTTTAGTGACGTCATGTAACGCCATTTTCGGTCCAAAATGGACGAAACTTTGATCGATGATAGAACAGCGATTATTGAAGCAAATTGCAAACAAAGCACGTCAAAAGGAAGGAAATGACATTCTCTACAAGATGGCTATCTCAGATTTGCACAATTTTGATTTTCTGATCCCCAAAATTCAAAAAATCGTTTTTATTTTTTTCAAAGTTTACAAAATCCAAAATTGTAAGAATTTTCAAAAAACCGGAAGATATGTCAGATAAACATCTCTAATGAGTGACTATTCCAAATTTCAAACAAATATCTATATTTTTGACCCCCAAATGACACTAATAAGTGTTCAATGTGATGGACGCATTAAAAAAAAATCGCAAATTTTGACATTTCTAGACATCGTACACAAAAACAAATTGCACCATTGGATTGCTGTGACAAAACTGAACCGTAAACATGTATCGGTTATTGCAAATTTTGGATTTCAAAATTTGACCTTTTTTGCCTGATCTTGACCTGACCTTGAGGTCAAATGTCAAAATAACCATTATTTTTGGATTCTACGTCTGAAATAACCCATGAGACATGTCACATGGGTTTCATATTACTTTTTCACAGTGTGACCTTTTGTGACCTGACTTTGACCTTGACCTGTACTTAGTATGAAAGGGCCAGCAGCTCCGATGTCAAGTAAAGGCACCTGATGCAACAGTGATGCAACAGATGAATCCTGTTCCGGGACAGGAGGGACCAGAAGAGAGACGATCGATCGGCAAGGCAATGAGGCCAAATGGGCGGCATCTCTTCGAGCGACCGGATGTCGTTAGAGAAAGGGAAATGCGTTGATTCGTCGTTGATCGTTGATTGTGTACATCTGTGTGCCCTCAAATACAGAAACGTGTTTTAACGAGTTTTTCCATCAAGGGGCGGATCAAAGTCTTAGATTGGGGGCCTGCTTTCACATGGGCGACCTACTTCTCTGATTCCCTTTGTTAATACATTTTCACTACCGGTCTTGCATATCTGCGAAGCAATTATAACGTGTGTTATTTGATCTTGAAAAAAAATATCAGAATTTAATTAACTAACGACATATATGTTTAAGCCAAATTGGGTCAGTTTGAGTAAAATTTACATTTTGTGGCAATTGAATGTTTCATTCCTTCACCGGCCTTCCGCAGTAACATCCGTGGGCTGGAGGAACCAAAATCAGCGACACCGCCCATGCCGACAATCACATCCTTGGACGCACTGGCTCCGCAACGACCCTACGATTGGGGGGACAGAAACTGCAAATTATTGAGGACGTGTCCCTCTCCTCTGGCGGAGCGCAATGCTTGGACGGGTCGGCACCACCAGGGCCGAGAGTGACACAGAACGACCATCACGCTTGCGGTCAGCTGGCTAGGTCCTTGACATCCAAGCTTGCCACCTCCCATCATTGCAATTAGCACTTGCGGTGCCCATCGCTGGCAACATCTTCACACACGCTGTCCTCCGTGCAGCCGGTGTCCACCAGAGCGTCGCACGGCTGCCCGTCCACTGAGAGCCTCACCACCGGCAGCGCCCCGCTCACTGCCCCGGAGCCGGCGCTGGCGCTGAGACCGTCTCCATGGCCGTTACCCTGGAAGGCTGCTGCGAGGTGGCCGGTCTCGCAATAGATCCAGCAGCGACGCTCGTGCTGAGGGCGTGTCGAGCGAGACTGGTGGGTATGGGCGCTTTGGCCGCGTACCAGCGTCCTGGTGTCCGCCATGGTGCACCGTGCGCGGCGTCTACACCGCCACTAAGACGCTGAAGGACCAGATTCTACGTCAAAGCAGCGCCGGAACCGGCAGCCGGTACCGGTTCTTTGGGTATGAACCGGATGTTTATATTTACGAAAAAAAATGTGCAGGCCGAGCCACTAGCACCAGAATGGCTCTGCCAAAGGGAACAACGTGCAACCCAAGGGCGGCGGAAGGTATTTTCGAGTGGGGGGCAAACAAATTTGCGAGGGCCCCCGAGTCGGCGTGGGCCCCTCTGACAGCCGAGGGCCCCCCTGAAAATGACGGTCGGGTAGGTACCTACTCTTTTCAGAAGTTTTCTGAAAATGAAGGATATTTTCAGAAAATTTCAGAAAATGTATGAATGCTAGGTATATGAATGTATGAATACCTATTCTCAAAATTGTTGAATGCTACTTGATCAGGCGTATAATTTGATCCGCTTGACCGCCGCCGTAACTGGGCCCCTCACCTGTGGTCGGCTATCGCTCAATACAGAATACAGAAAATGTTTTATTAAAATGCCATCTGTACTCTTCCTTTGGATCCCTTTCAGGATTTATGGAGGGAGGAAAGGATCACAGGAGGATCCTCTTATGATCAAAGGAGGGTGCTTACGGACCGGAAAGGGTCCTCTCGGGTCCAACAGAGGCCCCTTCCTGTTCGTAAGGACCTTCATTGATCACGAGACCGAGGGCCCTTTCGTGTCCGACTGAAAGCCCCTATAATACAGACAGGGCCCTCTTTGGTCCGACAGAGTGTCCCTATGATCTAGGAGGCCAGTCTCGTGATCAACGGAGGACCCCTTCGTGTCCGACTGAATGTCCCTATGGTCCAGATGGGACCCTCTCGGGTCAAGCGGAGGGTCCCTATGATCCAGGAGGCCTCCTCGTGATCAAACGAGGATCCTTAAGAATCAGAAGGGACCCTCTCGGGCCCAACAGAGAGTCCCGTCCGAAGGTCCCCATGATACTAAGGGCCCTATCGTGTCCGAACGTTTCCGACCGAGGACCTACGATCCAGACGGACTCTCTTGGGTTCATCAGACGATCTATATGACCCAGGAGGCCCTTCTCTGATTAACAGAGGACCCTTTCGTGTTCGACTGAGGGGCCCTGGTCTTGATTGGGTCCCCTGAGGCCCAGGAGCGGATTCCTATGATCCAGGAGGCCCCTACCATGATCAAGAGAGAACCCTAATGGACTGGAAAGGGGCTTCTCATGTTTAACTGAGGGCCCCTTCAAGTGCGTAAGGGTCCTCCGTTGATCACGAGACTGGGGACCCCTTCATATCTGACTGAAGGAAACGCTATACGATCCAGACAGGTGCCTTTTCGCTCCGACGGTGTGTCCCTATGGCCCAGGAGGCTCTTCTCGTGATCAACGGAGGGCCCTTTCGTGTCACACTGATGGCCCCTACGGCCCATTTTGTGCCCTATCGGGTCCAGCGAAGGGTCCCTATGATCCAGGATGCCCCTCTCGTGATCAAGCTAGGATCCTTAAGAGCCAGAGGGACCCTCGGCTTAAACGGAAGGCCCTATTCATCATGAGACTGAGGGCTCTTTCGTGTTCGACTGAGGGCCCCACGACCCAGACAGACCATCTTAGGTCCTACGAACTGTCCATATGGCCCAGGAGGCCTCTCTCGTGATTAACAGGAGGCCTCTTTTGTGATTGACAGAGGACACTTTTGTGTTGGTCTAAGGGTCCATGGTATTGATGGGCCCCATCGCCCCTCGGGCCTAGGGAAGGATCCATATAATCCAGGAGGCCCCGATCGTGATCAAGGGACTGCCCTAATGGACTTCAAAGGGGCCCTCTCATATTCATTTGAGGGCCCCTCCCCGTGCGTAAGGGCCTTCTGTAGATCACGAGACTGAGGACCCTTTCGTATCCGACTGAGGGTCCCACGATTCAGACGGACCCTCTCGGGTCCAACGAACTGTCCATATGACCCAGGAGGACTCTGTCGTGATTAATAGAGGGCCCTTTCGTGTTTATCTAAGGGCTTCCTGGTCTTGGTGGGCCCCTCACCCCTAGGGCCTAGGGAAGGATCCCTATGATCCAGGAGGCCCCGCTCGTGATCAGAGGAGGGCCCTAATGGACTAGAAAGGGGCCTATCATGCTTATGAGGCCCTCCTGTGGGTAAGGGCCCTCTGTCCTCTGACCGTCTGGGCCCACCAGAAAAAAAACAGGGCTCCTCTGATTACCAGGGCCCCTCTGACTATCAGGGGCCCGCCCTAGTGACAGCCACAGTCATCATCATGGGCCCGTCTGAATATCAGGGCCCCTCTGATCACCAGGGGCCCTTCTGACTATCAGGGCCTTCTGACTATCAGGGCCCTCTGACCATCAGGGGCCCTTCTGATCATCAGGGGCCCTCCCAATTGTCAAAGTCACTCTGAATATCAGGGCCCCTCTGACTATCAGGGTCGCTCTCAATATCAGGGCCCCTCAGATTATCAGGGGCCCCTCAGACTATCAGGGGCCCTCAGACTATCAGGGGCCCCTCTGAGCACCAGGGGCCCCTCTGACTATCGGGGCCCTCCCAATTGTCAGGGTCCCTCTGAATATCAGGGCCCCCTGAGCATCAGGGGCCCCTCTGAGCATCAGGGCCCATCTGACTATCAGGGGCCCTCACAACTGTCAGGGGCCCTCTGAGCATCAGGGGCCCCCTGACTATCAGGGGCCCTTCCAACTGTCAGGGCCCTCTGAACACCAGGGGCCCCCTCTGAGCATCAGGGGCCCTCCTCCGACTATCAGGGGCCCTCCCAATTGTCAGGGTCCCTCTGAATATCAGGGCCCCTCTGAGCATCAGGGGACCCTCTGAGCATCAGGGGACCCTCTGAGCATCAGGGGACCCTCTGAGCATCAGGGCCCCTCAGATTATCAGGGGCCCCTCAGATTATCAGGGGCCCTCAGACTATCAGGGGCCCCTCTGACCACCACGGGCCCCTTCTGAGCATCAGGGGCCCCTCTAACTATCAGGGGCCCTCCCAACTGTCAGGGGCCCTCTGAATATCAGGTCCCCTCTAAGCACCAGGGGCCCCTCTGAGCATCAGGGGCCCCTCTGAGCATCAGGGGCCCCTCTGAGCATCAGGGGCCCCTCTGAGCATCAGGGGCCCTCCCAACTGTCAGGGGCCCTCTGAGCATCAGGAGCCTCCTGACTATCAGGGGCCCTCCCAACTGTCAGGGTCGCTCTGAATATTAGGGCCCCTCTGAGCATCAGGGGCCCCTCTGAGCATCAGGGGCCCCTCTAAGCATCAAAGGCCCCTCTCAGCATTAGGGCCCCTCTGACTATCAGGGGCCCTCTCAGCATCAGGGTCCCTCTGACTATCAGGGGCCCTCCCAACTGTCAGGGGCCCTCTGAATATCAGGGGCCCTCTGAATATCATGGCCCCTCTGAGCACCAGGGGCCCCTCTGAGCACCAGGGGCCCCTCTGAGCATCAGGAGCCCTCCCAAGTGTCAGGGACCCTCTGAATATCAGGGCCCATCTGAGCACCAGGGGCGCCCTCTAAGCATCAGGGGCCCCTCTGACTATCAGGGGCCCTCCCAACTGTTAGGGTGCCTCTGAATACCAGGCCCCTTCTGAGCATCAGGGAGCATTTGACCGGGCCTAGTCCGGGCCGGGCTGGGGGTTGTTGGGCCCGTCACGAACACTGCTCGCCAGTGTAGGGGTGGGTGGATGCCACCCCCCCTTCAGTTTTTCGGGAATAACTCGCGTAGTTATCAACCGATTACGATGCGATTCTCAGTACTGTATTTGTGAACAATTGGACACATACTAGCAAAATTTGGAACTTCTACCTCCATGACCCGTGACCTGTTTCTCAAGGTCATGTCAGGCGCGACTGGCGTCCCATAGTATAGATGCTTGTAACTTGTGCAGTTTCCGAGTGTGTGTTGCCCAGAAGCATATCTACAGGTGATCTGTGCAGGCCAACTTAAAATCGGACACCTCAACGTGCGCTCTCTCATCCCGAAGTTGAGTGACATCATGATGCTGCTACAAGACCAGCAGCTGGACATTCTCTGCCTCACGGAGACCTGGCTTACACCGGTCGTGATGCCCGAATTCCTGACGTTTCCCCGGATACAACGTGCTGCGGCGGGACCGAACGCAGCGGCGCGGGGGCGGCGTCGCCATCATCCACCGCACGGAGATCACGGCGAGGGCTCTGACGATGCCGACGGGCGGGCCGCTTGAGACGCTGTGGGCTGTGGCGACCTGGTCCGGCGGCCTACCGACGACGGTAGGCGTGATCTACCGCCCGCCGAACAGCGGGGTCGCGGCCAGCCTGGACCACCTCGAGGCTCAGCTCCGCAAGGCCGCAGGCGCAGGCAGGCCCCTGTTCATACTCGGGGACTTCAACTTCAACGTGCTGGATGCGGCCTCGTCTGGCACCCGTCGCTATCTAGACCTTATCAGCGAGCTCAACCTAGCGCAGCTGATCGATGGTCCCACCCACCTGCATCCCACCCCGTCGGCGTTGGACCACATAATCACCAACCACACGGATCCAGCGCCGGAGACGTCTATTCTGTCGGACGCTATCAACGACCACCAACCGATTGTGACTACCGCCCGCCTCCCCCGTGTGCGTAGACCGGCGCAGTGGCGCGTCCTTCGCAACTGGCGGCGGGTCGACTGGAACGCTGTCTGCCTGGAGTTTTTGTTAGCGGACTGGACCCAGGTGGATGGTGCCACTGATGTTAACGCGTGCGTCGAACAATTTATGACCATATGGAACGCGGTCATGGACCGCTACTGCCCGCCGAGACGTGTGCGTGTGTCGCGGCCGAGCTGTCCCTGGCTGGAGGACCCGGACCTGCGCGCGCTCATGGCTGAGCGGGACAGTGCTCGCGACACGTGGCTGTGCATGCGCACGCCGGAGCGAAGGCGGACTTTACCGAGCTGCGGAACAGCGTCAAGAGTCGGCTTATCGCGGCCAGGCGGCAGTTCCTGTGCGGCGAGCTGACCTCGGGCGACCGCGGGGGCTTCTGGTCGACTTTCAAGAGGTTCGCCATTGCCTCCCCCGAGCCGGCTGGCGGCGCGCTGCCCTCGGACCAAGGGGGCACTGAGGAGAAGGCGGACGAATTCAACCGCTACTTCGCGGACGTCGGACCTCGCATCGCTGTCGGCTTGCGGGGGGTCGTCATTGCGGGCCGTGGGGACTTCAGGCCGCCTACTGTCTGCCGTCAATGCTTTCCGGTGATCGGTCCACACTTGCTTCGCCTCATTAACCTCTCGTTGACCACCAAAGTGTTCCCTGACGCATGGAAGACGGCGTGTGTCGTCCCGATACCAAAATCAGGCGACCCTACTGTGCCATCGAACAATCGTCCTATTTCACTTATCAGTGTCTTGTCAAAAATCTTGGATAAAGTAGTATGCTGTCAACTGACTAGTTATCTTAGCTCGGCCTATCTGTTTAGCTCATCTCAGTATGCGTATAGGGTGCGCCACTCTACCGAGGACGCCGTGCTCGCCGCTGTCGATCACCTGGTCAAAAACACCGACAGAGGGCTCGTATTGTCGGTAACGATAGTCGACCTATCCAAGGCGTTCGACAGCGTCGACCACGACGTTCTCCTCACAACACTGTCTTGGTACGGTGTTATGGACATTGACTGGTTCCGTAGTTATTATAGCGGCCGAGGGCAGATTGTTCGGGGTGGACGACGCTGTTTGCCGGTGTCATGCGGAGTGCCCCAGTGCTCGATTATTGGACCGATTCTCTTTATATTGTTTACCGCCGACCTGCCGTGCTACTTTCTTACGGAAGTCTGACTACCTACGCTGATGACACAGTGCACCTGGACTGTACGTCTCCGGACGGGTTCGGCCTCGATGATTAAAAAAAAAACAGACTAGAAACCACCGTAAACGATCTCCAGGTCTGGTTTAACGCTAATTCACTGAAAATGAACGAAGGAAAAACAGACTTCATGCTAGTCGGGTCCAGGCAAAATCTGAAAAAGTCGGCAAACTTCTACTTCAAAATCGGGGACTCGACAGTACGACCTTCGGAGAAGGTCAAGGTTCTGGGCGTTATTATCGACGCCGGGATGACTTGGGGGATGTGACGGCTATAGTCCAGAAATGTAGCCGAATTCTTGTAACCCTGTACAAGTTTCGGCATTACTTCTCCAGTGATGTCATCAAAATGATCATTCAGGCCTACGTCTTCCCACACATCACTTACTGCCTGAGCGTGTGGGCTGCGGCTGCCAAGGGTCAGCTACACAAAATTCAAAAAGTTATTAACTTTGCAGCGAGGCCCGTCACTGGATTCAAAAAGTAGCACCACATCACATCGGCTCTTAAGTCACTGAACTGGCCAAAGATCGAGACTCTGGTAGTGCGCCGTGACCTTGTCAAAGTGTTTAGCGCACTGATGCACGATGACTCGCCTGTAGCGATCCGGGAAATGTTCACCCGACGGAGCGACGTGCCGACAAGGCGGACTCGCGCCTCTGAGAGATGTGACCTGCATGTGACCAAATGCAACCAGAGTGCTTCGCAGCGGGTGTTCTCCCACCGTGTGGCTTTGGCGTGGAGCGTACTCCCGCCATCTATCCGGAATAAGCCCACAGTCAACGCCTTCTAGGCGGCGTTACAGGATATGCCATGCTCTTAATTAAGTCTTAGCATGTTTTTACCGTCCCTCTGATTCGTTTTACTTTGTCGTTTTGCGGTGTTTTACTGTGTTTCTTTTTACAATGCATTTGCGTATGGGTTTTGCCCATTTATGTACCCGACGTGGAACAGCAATACCCATACCTATGGAATGTTCTAATAAACTGAACTGAACTGAACTGTCGACTGGTGACATTTATGGTTTCCAGTGAGATTGTGGCCTCCGATGACCTGATATGACTTTTAGTCCTCTGGTAGTTTCTAGGACATTTTGTGACGCTGATTATAATTTGGCATCCATTTTACTTTATTATATGTACCACTGGGGTCGCGTACTTTCACAGGTCAACCGAGGTCACTGACCTCCGATGACCTGAGATGACCTTTTTAGTTTCGGGTAGTTTCTGGGACATTTTGTGACGCGGATTTCACATCTGGCACCCATATTACATAATTGTATGCTCATTCACGATTTTAGCTCAATTATAATTCAATTTCTACACATTCACGATTTGGATGACATCCGGGTCATTGACATGACCTCAGAAGTCACCTATTAATCCAGGGCCTTAACATTGGGTATTAAGGGCTTCCTCTCATCACCAGAAACATGCTCGTTTTTTAATCGAAGCTCTAGCTCAATTAGGGGCGAAACGCCAGAGGGTCGCCCGGCACGGTGTACGTAGGTATCAGACCCTGCACGCTGGCGAGGGTTAAGTGGTAGACTCAGCAGTGGAATCTGTATTGTATTGTATTGTATAATAACGAACAATCCACACGAATGTGGTTTTTACAGTTCTGAGTCAAAAAGGGATACACATGGGATAAGACAGGACATAGTAAAACATACGCACATATATACACATACGTCCACACCGAAATCGAAACAAAATCAGACATTTGCTGGCAGGAGTCGGCGCTTCAGCTGTCTTTTAAATTGTCTGACAGACATATCGTTGAACTCGCGTGGCAGCTCGTTCATGCCAAGCGCAGCGCGGTAGGCGAAGCGCCTCTTGCCAGTCTCCGTCCTAACCCGCGGTAGGAATAGGAGCCGGTCCTGCCTAGTGGGCCGCGAGTGGGCAGGCCTGTCACAGTGGGTGACGAATATCTCGGCGAGACTCTCCGGCTCAGCGGTGCGGCGGACTTTGTGGAGAAGGCAGAGGGTTTGGTAGAGGACGAGGTTGGGAGCATCCAGCCACCCCAGCGCGTCACGCACACCAGAAACGCGGTCGTGCTTGCGTTTTCCGGAAACGACTCGGGCAGCGAAGTTGTTGAGCGGTCTGGGGAGGAGTCTGGGGCGGAGTCTGACTTTTCCGGGTGATCTGTCGAGCCAGTAGGCTCGGTCTGTTATCATTCCGACCCGCGGGACTTCGCGGGTTTTCCCGCACTCTCCCGGCGGTCATAGAACACTCTGCAGCCCCGCCCTGCAGCCGCACTGCAGCCGCCCTGCAGCAGGTCCCAAGATTAACATCCGCAGTGATAACAAGTATAAACAGCGCAACTCTACAGCCAGCGCGGCGTGCAGCAGCGAACAGGGACAGCTGTACCGAACTTGCCAGAGACGAGTCATGACTTACCAGAGACGAGTCACGACTTACCAGAGACGAGTCATCATGACTTACCAGAGACGAGTCATCATGACTTACCAGAGACGAGTCATCATGACTTACCAGAGACGAGTCATGACTTACCAGAGACGAGTCATCATGACTTACCAGAGACGAGTCATGACTTATCAGAGACGAGTCATCATGACTTACCAGAGACGAGTCATCATGACTTATCAGAGACGAGTCATGACTTACCAGAGACGAGTCATGACTTACCAGAGACGAGTCATGACTTACCAGAGACGAGTCATGACTTATCAGAGACGAGTCATGACTTACCAGAGACGAGTCATGACTTATCAGAGACGAGTCATGACTTACCAGAGACGAGTCATCATGACTTACCAGAGACGAGTCATGACTTACCAGAGACGAGTCATGACTTACCAGAGACGAGTCATGATTTACCAGACACGAGTCATGACTTATCAGAGACGAGTCATGACTTACCAGAGACGAGTCATGACTTATCAGAGACGAGTCATGACTTACCAGAGACGAGTCATGACTTACCAGAGACGAGTCATGACTTATCAGAGACGAGTCATGACTTACCAGAGACGAGTCATCATGACTTACCAGAGACGAGTCATCATGACTTACCAGAGACGAGTCATCATGACTTATCAGAGACGAGTCATCATGACTTACCAGAGACGAGTCATCATGACTTATCAGAGACGAGTCATGACTTACCAGAGACGAGTCATGACTTACCAGAGACGAATCATGACTTACCAGAGACGAGTCATGACTTATCAGAGACGAGTCATGACTTACCAGAGACGAGTTATCATGACTTACCAGAGACGAGTCATGACTTACCAGAGACGAGTCATCATGACTTACCAGAGACGAGTCATGACTTATCAGAGACGAGTCACGACTTACCAGAGACGAGTCATGACTTACCAGAGACGAGTCATCATGACTTATCAGAGACGAGTCATCATGACTTACCAGAGACGAGTCATCATGACTTATCAGAGACGAGTCATGACTTACCAGAGACGAGTCATGACTTACCAGAGACGAATCATGACTTACCAGAGACGAGTCATGACTTATCAGAGACGAGTCATGACTTACCAGAGACGAGTTATCATGACTTACCAGAGACGAGTCATGACTTACCAGAGACGAGTCATCATGACTTACCAGAGACGAGTCATCATGACTTACCAGAGACGAGTCATCATGACTTACCAGAGACGAGTCATCATGACTTATCAGAGACGAGTCATGACTTACCAGAGCCGAGTCATCATGACTTACCAGAGACGAGTCATGACTTATCAGAGACGAGTCATCATGACTTACCAGAGACGAGTCATCATGACTTACCAGAGACGAGTCATGACTTACCAGAGCCGAGTCATCATGACTTACCAGAGACGAGTCATGACTTATCAGAGACGAGTCATGACTTACCAGAGACGAGTCATGACTTACCAGAGACGAGTCATGACTTACCAGAGACGAGTCATCATGACTTACCAGAGACGAGTCATCATGACTTACCAGAGACGAGTCATCATGACTTACCAGATACGAGTCATGACTTACCAGAGACGAGTCATGACTTACCAGAGACGAGTCATCATGACTTACCAGAGACGAGTCATGACTTATCAGAGACGAGTCATGACTTACCAGAGACGAGTCATCATGACTTATCAGAGACGAGTCATCATGACTTACCAGAGACGAGTCATCATGACCTATCAGAGACGAGTCATGACTTACCAGAGACGAGTCATCATGACTTACCAGAGACGAGTCATCATGACTTACCAGAGACGAGTCATAACTTATCAGAGACGAGTCATGACTTACCAGAGACGAGTCATCATGACTTACCAGAGACGTGTCATGACTTACCAGAGACGAGTCATGACTTACCAGAGACGAGTCATGACTTACCAGAGACATGTCATGACTTACCAGAGACGAGTCACGACTTACCAGAGACGAGTCATGACTTATCAGAGACATGTCATGACTTACCAGAGACGAGTCATCATGACTTACCAGAGACGAGTCATCATGACTTACCAGAGACGAGTCATGACTTACCAGAGACGAGTCATCATGACTTACCAGAGACGAGTCATGACTTACCAGAGACGAGTCATGACTTACCAGAGACGAGTCACGACTTACCAGAGACGAGTCATCATGACTTACCAGAGACGAGTCATCATGACTTACCAGAGACGAGTCATCATGACTTACCAGAGACGAGTCATGACTTACCAGAGACGAGTCATCATGACTTACCAGAGACGAGTCATGACTTATCAGAGACGAGTCATCATGACTTACCAGAGACGAGTCATCATGACTTATCAGAGACGAGTCATGACTTACCAGAGACGAGTCATGACTTACCAGAGACGAGTCATGACTTACCAGAGACGAGTCATGACATACCAGAGACGAGTCATGACTTATCAGAGACGAGTCATGACTTACCAGAGACGAGTCATGACTTACCAGAGACGAGTCATCATGACTTACCAGAGACGAGTCATGACTTACGAGAGACGAGTCATGACTTACCAGAGACGAGTCATGACTTACCAGAGACGAGTCATGACTTACCAGAGACGAGTCATGACTTATCAGAGACGAGGCATGACTTACCAGAGACGAGTCATGACTTATCAGAGACGAGTCATGACTTATCAGAGACGAGTCATGACTTACCAGAGACGAGTCATGACTTATCAGAGACGAGTCATGACTTACCAGAGACGAGTCATCATGACTTACCAGAGACGAGTCATCATGACTTACCAGAGACGAGTCATCATGACTTACCAGAGACGAGTCATCATGACTTACCAGAGACGAGTCATGACTTACCAGAGACGAGTCATGACTTACCAGAGACGAGTCATCATGACTTACCAGAGACGAGTCATCATGACTTACCAGAGACGAGTCATGACTTACCAGAGACGAGTCATCATGACTTACCAGAGACGAGTCATGACTTATCAGAGACGAGTCATCATGACTTACCAGAGACGAGTCATCATGACTTATCAGAGACGAGTCATGACTTACCAGAGACGAGTCATGACTTACCAGAGACGAGTCATGACTTACCAGAGACGAGTCATGACTTATCAGAGACGAGTCATGACTTACCAGAGACGAGTCATCATGACTTACCAGAGACGAGTCATGACTTACCAGAGACGAGTCATCATGACTTACCAGAGACGAGTCATCATGACTTATCAGAGACGAGTCACGACTTACCAGAGACGAGTCATCATGACTTACCAGAGACGAGTCATCATGACTTATCAGAGACGAGTCATGACTTACCAGAGACGAGTCATCATGAATTACCAGAGACGAGTCATCATGACTTATCAGAGACGAGTCACGACTTACCAGAGACGAGTCATCATGACTTACCAGAGACGAGTCATGACTTATCAGAGACGAGTCATCATGACTTACCAGAGACGAGTCATCATGACTTACCAGAGACGAGTCATGACTTATCAGAGACGAGTCATGACTTACCAGAGACGAGTCATCATGACTTACCAGAGACGAGTCATGACTTACCAGAGACGAGTCATCATGACTTACCAGAGACGAGTCATGACTTATCAGAGACGAGTCATGACTTACCAGAGACGAGTCATGACTTACCAGAGACGAGTCATGACTTACCAGAGACGAGTCATCATGACTTACCAGAGACGAGTCATCATGACTTACCAGAGACGAGTCATCATGACTTACCAGATACGAGTCATGACTTACCAGAGACGAGTCATGACTTACCAGAGACGAGTCATCATGACTTACCAGAGACGAGTCATGACTTATCAGAGACGAGTCATGACTTACCAGAGACGAGTCATCATGACTTATCAGAGACGAGTCATCATGACTTACCAGAGACGAGTCATCATGACTTATCAGAGACGAGTCATGACTTACCAGAGACGAGTCATCATGACTTACCAGAGACTAGTCATCATGACTTACCAGAGACGAGTCATGACTTATCAGAGACGAGTCATGACTTACCAGAGACGAGTCATCATGACTTACCAGAGACGTGTCATGACTTACCAGAGACGAGTCATGACTTACCAGAGACGAGTCATGACTTACCAGAGACATGTCATGACTTACCAGAGACGAGTCACGACTTACCAGAGACGAGTCATGACTTATCAGAGACATGTCATGACTTACCAGAGACGAGTCATCATGACTTACCAGAGACGAGTCATCATGACTTACCAGAGACGAGTCATGACTTACCAGAGACGAGTCATCATGACTTACCAGAGACGAGTCATGACTTACCAGAGACGAGTCATGACTTACCAGAGACGAGTCACGACTTACCAGAGACGAGTCATGACTTACCAGAGACATGTCATGACTTACCAGAGACGAGTCATGACTTACCAGAGACGAGTCATGACTTATCAGAGACATGTCATGACTTACCAGAGACGAGTCATGACTTACCAGAGACGAGTCATGACTTATCAGAGACATGTCATGACTTATCAGAGACATGTCATGACTTATCAGAGACGAGTCATCATGACTTACCAGAGACGAGTCATGACTTACCAGAGACGAGTCATGACTTATCAGAGACGTGTCATCATGACTTACCAGAGACGAGTCATGACTTACCAGAGACGAGTCATGACTTACCAGAGACGAGTCATGACTTACCAGAGACGAGTCATGACTTACCAGAGACGAGTCATGACTTACCAGAGACGAGTCATCATGACTTACCAGAGACATGTCATGACTTACCAGAGACGAGTCATGACTTACCAGAGACGAGTCATGACTTACCAGAGACGAGTCATGACTTACCAGAGACGAGTCATCATGACTTACCAGAGACGAGTCATGACTTACCAGAGACGAGTCATCATGACTTACCAGAGACATGTCATGACTTACCAGAGACGAGTCATGACTTACCAGAGACGAGTCATGACTTACCAGAGACGAGTCATGACTTACCAGAGACGAGTCATGACTTACCAGAGACGGTTCATCATGACTTACCAGAGACGAGTCATGACTTACCAGAGACGAGTCATGACTTACCAGAGACGAGTCATGACTTATCAGAGACATGTCATGACTTATCAGAGACGAGTCATCATGACTTACCAGAGACGAGTCATGACTTACCAGAGACGAGTCATCATGACTTACCAGAGACGAGTCATGACTTATCAGAGACGAGTCATCATGACTTACCAGAGACGAGTCATCATGACTTACCAGAGACGAGTCATCATGACTTACCAGAGACGAGTCATGACTTACCAGAGACGAGTCATCATGACTTACCAGAGACGAGTCACGACTTACCAGAGACGAGTCATCATGACTTACCAGAGACGAGTCATGACTTATCAGAGACATGTCATCACGACTTACCAGAGACGAGTCATGACTTATCAGAGACGAGTCATGACTTACCAGAGACGAGTCATCATGACTTACCAGAGACGAGTCATGACTTACCAGAGACGAGTCATCATGACTTACCAGAGACGAGTCATCATGACTTACCAGAGACGAGTCATCATGACTTACCAGAGACGAGTCATCATGACTTACCAGAGACGAGTCATCATGACTTGCCAGAGACGAGTCATCATGACTTACCAGAGACGAGTCACGACTTATCAGAGACGAGTCATCATGACTTACCAGAGACGAGTCATCATGACTTACCAGAGACGAGTCACGACTTATCAGAGACGAGTCATCATGACTTACCAGAGACGAGTCATCATGACTTACCAGAGACGAGTCATGACTTACCAGAGACGGTTCATCATGACTTACCAGAGACGAGTCGTGACTTACCAGAGACGAGTCAT
Organism: Chirona hameri; assembly: GCA_036785665.1. Taxonomy (NCBI): domain Eukaryota; kingdom Metazoa; phylum Arthropoda; class Thecostraca; order Balanomorpha; family Balanidae; genus Chirona; species Chirona hameri. The sequence goes on from JAXIVJ010010164.1 coordinate 26,889, forward strand.
GACTTACCAGAGACGAGTCATGACTTATCAGAGACATGTCATGACTTATCAGAGACGAGTCATCATGACTTACCAGAGACGAGTCATGACTTACCAGAGACGAGTCATCATGACTTACCAGAGACGAGTCATCATGACTTACCAGAGACGAGTCATGACTTACCAGAGACGAGTCATGACTTACCAGAGACGAGTCATCATGACTTATCAGAGACATGTCATGACTTATCAGAGACATGTCATGACTTATCAGAGACGAGTCATCACGACTTACCAGAGACGAGTCATGACTTATCAGAGACGAGTCATGACTTACCAGAGACGAGTCATCATGACTTACCAGAGACGAGTCATCATGACTTACCAGAGACGAGTCATCATGACTTACCAGAGACGAGTCATCATGACTTACCAGAGACGAGTCATCATGACTTACCAGAGACGAGTCACGACTTACCAGAGACGAGTCATCATGACTTACCAGAGACGAGTCATGACTTATCAGAGACATGTCATGACTTATCAGAGACGAGTCATCACGACTTACCAGAGACGAGTCATGACTTATCAGAGACATGTCATGACTTACCAGAGACGAGTCATCATGACTTACCAGAGACGAGTCATCATGACTTACCAGAGACGAGTCATCATGACTTACCAGAGACGAGTCATCATGACTTACCAGAAACGAGTCACGACTTACCAGAGACGAGTCATGACTTACCAGAGACGAGTCATGACTTACCAGAGACGAGTCATGACTTACCAGAGACGAGTCATCATGACTTACCAGAGACGAGTCACGACTTACCAGAGACGAGTCATGACTTACCAGAGACGAGTCATGACTTACCAGAGACGAGTCATGACTTACCAGAGACGAGTCATGACTTACCAGAGACGAGTCATGACTTACCAGAGACGAGTCACGACTTACCAGAGACGAGTCATGACTTACCAGAGACGAGTCATGACTTACCAGAGACGAGTCATCATGACTTACCAGAGACGAGTCATCATGACTTACCAGAGACGAGTCATCATGACTTACCAGATACGAGTCATGACTTACCAGAGACGAGTCATGACTTACCAGAGACGAGTCATCATGACTTACCAGAGACGAGTCATGACTTATCAGAGACGAGTCATGACTTACCAGAGACGAGTCATCATGACTTATCAGAGACGAGTCATCATGACTTACCAGAGACGAGTCATCATGACTTATCAGAGACGAGTCATGACTTACCAGAGACGAGTCATCATGACTTACCAGAGACGAGTCATCATGACTTACCAGAGACGAGTCATGACTTATCAGAGACGAGTCATGACTTACCAGAGACGAGTCATCATGACTTACCAGAGACGTGTCATGACTTACCAGAGACGAGTCATGACTTACCAGAGACGAGTCATGACTTACCAGAGACATGTCATGACTTACCAGAGACGAGTCACGACTTACCAGAGACGAGTCATGACTTATCAGAGACATGTCATGACTTACCAGAGACGAGTCATCATGACTTACCAGAGACGAGTCATCATGACTTACCAGAGACGAGTCATGACTTACCAGAGACGAGTCATCATGACTTACCAGAGACGAGTCATGACTTACCAGAGACGAGTCATGACTTACCAGAGACGAGTCACGACTTACCAGAGACGAGTCATGACTTACCAGAGACATGTCATGACTTACCAGAGACGAGTCATGACTTACCAGAGACGAGTCATGACTTATCAGAGACATGTCATGACTTACCAGAGACGAGTCATGACTTACCAGAGACGAGTCATGACTTATCAGAGACATGTCATGACTTATCAGAGACGAGTCATCATGATTAACCAGAGACGAGTCATGACTTACCAGAGACGAGTCATGACTTATCAGAGACGTGTCATCATGACTTACCAGAGACGAGTCATGACTTACCAGAGACGAGTCATGACTTACCAGAGACGAGTCATGACTTACCAGAGACGAGTCATGACTTACCAGAGACGAGTCATGACTTACCAGAGACGAGTCATGACTTACCAGAGACGAGTCATGACTTACCAGAGACGAGTCATGACTTACCAGAGACGAGTCATCATGACTTACCAGAGACATGTCATGACTTACCAGAGACGAGTCATGACTTACCAGAGACGAGTCATGACTTACCAGAGACGAGTCATGACTTACCAGAGACGAGTCATCATGACTTACCAGAGACGAGTCATGACTTACCAGAGACGAGTCATCATGACTTACCAGAGACATGTCATGACTTACCAGAGACGAGTCATGACTTACCAGAGACGAGTCATGACTTACCAGAGACGAGTCATGACTTACCAGAGACGAGTCATGACTTACCAGAGACGAGTCATGACTTACCAGAGACGGTTCATCATGACTTACCAGAGACGAGTCATGACTTACCAGAGACGAGTCATGACTTACCAGAGACGAGTCATGACTTATCAGAGACATGTCATGACTTATCAGAGACGAGTCATCATGACTTACCAGAGACGAGTCATGACTTACCAGAGACGAGTCATCATGACTTACCAGAGACGAGTCATGACTTATCAGAGACGAGTCATCATGACTTACCAGAGACGAGTCATCATGACTTACCAGAGACGAGTCATCATGACTTACCAGAGGCGAATCATCATGACTTACCAGAGACGAGTCACGACTTACCAGAGACGAGTCATCATGACTTACCAGAGACGAGTCATGACTTATCAGAGACATGTCATCACGACTTACCAGAGACGAGTCATGACTTATCAGAGACGAGTCATGACTTACCAGAGACGAGTCATCATGACTTACCAGAGACGAGTCATGACTTACCAGAGACGAGTCATCATGACTTACCAGAGACGAGTCATCATGACTTACCAGAGACGAGTCATCATGACTTACCAGAGACGAGTCATCATGACTTACCAGAGACGAGTCATCATGACTTACCAGAGACGAGTCATCATGACTTACCAGAGACGAGTCACGACTTATCAGAGACGAGTCATCATGACTTACCAGAGACGAGTCATCATGACTTACCAGAGACGAGTCATGACTTACCAGAGACGGTTCATCATGACTTACCAGAGACGAGTCGTGACTTACCAGAGACGAGTCATGACTTACCAGAGACGAGTCATGACTTATCAGAGACATGTCATGACTTATCAGAGACGAGTCATCATGACTTACCAGAGACGAGTCATGACTTACCAGAGACGAGTCATCATGACCTACCAGAGACGAGTCATCATGACTTACCAGAGACGAGTCATGACTTACCAGAGACGAGTCATGACTTACCAGAGACGAGTCATCATGACTTATCAGAGACATGTCATGACTTATCAGAGACATGTCATGACTTATCAGAGACGAGTCATCACGACTTACCAGAGACGAGTCATGACTTATCAGAGACGAGTCATGACTTACCAGAGACGAGTCACCATGACTTACCAGAGACGAGTCATCATGACTTACCAGAGACGAGTCATCATGACTTACCAGAGACGAGTCATCATGACTTACCAGAGACGAGTCATCATGACTTACCAGAGACGAGTCACGACTTACCAGAGACGAGTCATCATGACTTACCAGAGACGAGTCATGACTTATCAGAGACATGTCATGACTTATCAGAGACGAGTCATCACGACTTACCAGAGACGAGTCATGACTTATCAGAGACATGTCATGACTTACCAGAGACGAGTCATCATGACTTACCAGAGACGAGTCATCATGACTTACCAGAGACGAGTCATCATGACTTACCAGAGACGAGTCATCATGACTTACCAGAAACGAGTCACGACTTACCAGAGACGAGTCATGACTTACCAGAGACGAGTCATGACTTACCAGAGACGAGTCATGACTTACCAGAGACGAGTCATCATGACTTACCAGAGACGAGTCACGACTTACCAGAGACGAGTCATGACTTACCAGAGACGAGTCATGACTTACCAGAGACGAGTCATGACTTACCAGAGACGAGTCATGACTTACCAGAGACGAGTCACGACTTACCAGAGACGAGTCATTACTTACCAGAGACGAGTCATCATGACTTACCAGAGACGAGTCATCATGACTTACCAGAGACGAGTCATGACTTACCAGAGACGAGTCATCATGACTTACCAGAGACGAGTCATCATGACTTACCAGAGACGAGTCATGACTTACCAGAGACGAGTCATCATGACTTATCAGAGACGAGTCATCATGACTTACCAGAGACGAGTCATGACTTACCAGAGACGAGTCATGACTTACCAGAGACGAGTCATGACTTACCAGAGACGAGTCATCATGACTTACCAGAGACGAGTCATGACTTACCAGAGACGAGTCATGACTTACCAGAGACGAGTCATGACTTACCAGAGACGAGTCATGACTTACCAGAGACGAGTCATGACTTACCAGAGACGAGTCATGACTTACCAGAGACGAGTCATGACTTACCAGAGACGAGTCATGACTTATCAGAGACATTTCATGACTTATCAGAGACGAGTCATGACTTACCAGAGACGAGTCATGACTTACCAGAGACGAGTCATGACTTACCAGAGACGAGTCATCATGACTTACCAGAGACGAGTCATCATGACTTACCAGAGACGAGTCATCATGACTTACCAGAGACGAGTCACGACTTACCAGAGACGAGTCATGACTTACCAGAGACATGTCATGACTTACCAGAGACGAGTCATGACTTACCAGAGACGAGTCATGACTTATCAGAGACATGTCATGACTTACCAGAGACGAGTCATGACTTACCAGAGACGAGTCATGACTTATCAGAGACATGTCATGACTTATCAGAGACATGTCATGACTTATCAGAGACGAGTCATCATGACTTACCAGAGACGAGTCATGACTTACCAGAGACGAGTCATGACTTACCAGAGACGAGTCATGACTTACCAGAGACGGTTCATCATGACTTACCAGAGACGAGTCATGACTTACCAGAGACGAGTCATCATGACTTACCAGAGACGAGTCATGACTTACCAGAGACGAGTCATGACTTACCAGAGACATGTCATGACTTACCAGAGACGAGTCATGACTTACCAGAGACGAGTCATGACTTATCAGAGACATGTCATGACTTACCAGAGACGAGTCATGACTTACCAGAGACGAGTCATGACTTATCAGAGACATGTCATGACTTATCAGAGACATGTCATGACTTATCAGAGACGAGTCATCACTTACCAGAGACGAGTCATGACTTACCAGAGACATGTCATCATGACTTACCAGAGACGAGTCATCATGACTTACCAGAGACGAGTCATGACTTACCAGAGACGAGTCATGACTTATCAGAGACGAGTCATCATGACTTACCAGAGACGAGTCATCATGACTTACCAGAGACGAGTCATGACTTACCAGAGACGAGTCATGACTTATCAGAGACGAGTCATGACTTACCAGAGACGAGTCATCATGACTTACCAGAGACGAGTCACGACTTACCAGAGACGAGTCATCATGACTTACCAGAGACGAGTCATGACTTACCAGAGACGAGTCATGACTTACCAAAGACGGTTCATCATGACTTACCAGAGACGAGTCCTGACTTATCAGAGACGAGTCATCATGACTTACCAGAGACGAGTCATCATGACTTACCAGAGACGAGTCATGACTTACCAGAGACGGTTCATCATGACTTACCAGAGACGAGTCATGACTTACCAGAGACGAGTCATCATGACTTACCAGAGACGAGTCATGACTTACCAGAGACGAGTCATGACTTACCAGAGACATGTCATGACTTACCAGAGACGAGTCATGACTTACCAGAGACGAGTCATGACTTACCAGAGACGAGTCATCATGACTTACCAGAGACGAGTCACGACTTACCAGAGACGAGTCATCATGACTTACCAGAGACGAGTCATGACTTACCAGAGACGAGTCATGACTTACCAGAGACGAGTCATCATGACTTACCAGAGACGAGTCATGACTTACCAGAGACGAGTCATGACTTACCAGAGACGGTTCATCATGACTTACCAGAGACGAGTCCTGACTTATCAGAGACGAGTCATCATGACTTACCAGAGACGAGTCACGACTTACCAGAGACGAGTCATCATGACTTACCAGAGACGAGTCATGACTTACCAGAGACGAGTCATGACTTATCAGAGACATGTCATGACTTACCAGAGACGAGTCATGACTTACCAGAGACGAGTCATGACTTATCAGAGACATGTCATGACTTATCAGAGACATGTCATGACTTATCAGAGACGAGTCATCACTTACCAGAGACGAGTCATGACTTACCAGAGACGAGTCACCATGACTTACCAGAGACGAGTCATCATGACTTACCAGAGACGAGTCATCATGACTTACCAGAGACGAGTCATCATGACTTACCAGAGACGAGTCATCATGACTTACCAGAGACGAGTCACGACTTACCAGAGACGAGTCATCATGACTTACCAGAGACGAGTCATGACTTATCAGAGACATGTCATGACTTATCAGAGACGAGTCATCACGACTTACCAGAGACGAGTCATGACTTATCAGAGACATGTCATGACTTACCAGAGACGAGTCATCATGACTTACCAGAGACGAGTCATCATGACTTACCAGAGACGAGTCATCATGACTTACCAGAGACGAGTCATCATGACTTACCAGAAACGAGTCACGACTTACCAGAGACGAGTCATGACTTACCAGAGACGAGTCATGACTTACCAGAGACGAGTCATGACTTACCAGAGACGAGTCATCATGACTTACCAGAGACGAGTCACGACTTACCAGAGACGAGTCATGACTTACCAGAGACGAGTCATGACTTACCAGAGACGAGTCATGACTTACCAGAGACGAGTCATGACTTACCAGAGACGAGTCACGACTTACCAGAGACGAGTCATTACTTACCAGAGACGAGTCATCATGACTTACCAGAGACGAGTCATCATGACTTACCAGAGACGAGTCATGACTTACCAGAGACGAGTCATCATGACTTACCAGAGACGAGTCATCATGACTTACCAGAGACGAGTCATGACTTACCAGAGACGAGTCATCATGACTTATCAGAGACGAGTCATCATGACTTACCAGAGACGAGTCATGACTTACCAGAGACGAGTCATGACTTACCAGAGACGAGTCATGACTTACCAGAGACGAGTCATCATGACTTACCAGAGACGAGTCATGACTTACCAGAGACGAGTCATGACTTACCAGAGACGAGTCATGACTTACCAGAGACGAGTCATGACTTACCAGAGACGAGTCATGACTTACCAGAGACGAGTCATGACTTACCAGAGACGAGTCATGACTTATCAGAGACATTTCATGACTTATCAGAGACGAGTCATGACTTACCAGAGACGAGTCATGACTTACCAGAGACGAGTCATGACTTACCAGAGACGAGTCATCATGACTTACCAGAGACGAGTCATCATGACTTACCAGAGACGAGTCATCATGACTTACCAGAGACGAGTCACGACTTACCAGAGACGAGTCATGACTTACCAGAGACATGTCATGACTTACCAGAGACGAGTCATGACTTACCAGAGACGAGTCATGACTTATCAGAGACATGTCATGACTTACCAGAGACGAGTCATGACTTACCAGAGACGAGTCATGACTTATCAGAGACATGTCATGACTTATCAGAGACATGTCATGACTTATCAGAGACGAGTCATCATGACTTACCAGAGACGAGTCATGACTTACCAGAGACGAGTCATGACTTACCAGAGACGAGTCATGACTTACCAGAGACGGTTCATCATGACTTACCAGAGACGAGTCATGACTTACCAGAGACGAGTCATCATGACTTACCAGAGACGAGTCATGACTTACCAGAGACGAGTCATGACTTACCAGAGACATGTCATGACTTACCAGAGACGAGTCATGACTTACCAGAGACGAGTCATGACTTATCAGAGACATGTCATGACTTACCAGAGACGAGTCATGACTTACCAGAGACGAGTCATGACTTATCAGAGACATGTCATGACTTATCAGAGACATGTCATGACTTATCAGAGACGAGTCATCACTTACCAGAGACGAGTCATGACTTACCAGAGACATGTCATCATGACTTACCAGAGACGAGTCATCATGACTTACCAGAGACGAGTCATGACTTACCAGAGACGAGTCATGACTTATCAGAGACGAGTCATCATGACTTACCAGAGACGAGTCATCATGACTTACCAGAGACGAGTCATGACTTACCAGAGACGAGTCATGACTTATCAGAGACGAGTCATGACTTACCAGAGACGAGTCATCATGACTTACCAGAGACGAGTCACGACTTACCAGAGACGAGTCATCATGACTTACCAGAGACGAGTCATGACTTACCAGAGACGAGTCATGACTTACCAAAGACGGTTCATCATGACTTACCAGAGACGAGTCCTGACTTATCAGTGACGAGTCATCATGACTTACCAGAGACGAGTCATCATGACTTACCAGAGACGAGTCATGACTTACCAGAGACGGTTCATCATGACTTACCAGAGACGAGTCATGACTTACCAGAGACGAGTCATCATGACTTACCAGAGACGAGTCATGACTTACCAGAGACGAGTCATGACTTACCAGAGACATGTCATGACTTACCAGAGACGAGTCATGACTTACCAGAGACGAGTCATGACTTACCAGAGACGAGTCATCATGACTTACCAGAGACGAGTCACGACTTACCAGAGACGAGTCATCATGACTTACCAGAGACGAGTCATGACTTACCAGAGACGAGTCATGACTTACCAGAGACGAGTCATCATGACTTACCAGAGACGAGTCATGACTTACCAGAGACGAGTCATGACTTACCAGAGACGGTTCATCATGACTTACCAGAGACGAGTCCTGACTTATCAGAGACGAGTCATCATGACTTACCAGAGACGAGTCACGACTTACCAGAGACGAGTCATCATGACTTACCAGAGACGAGTCATGACTTACCAGAGACGAGTCATGACTTACCAGAGACGAGTCATGACTTACCAGAGACGAGTCGTGACTTACCAGAGACGAGTCATCATGACTTACCAGAGACGAGTCATGACTTACCAGAGACGAGTCATGACTTACCAGAGACGAGTCATCATGACTTACCAGAGACGAGTCATGACTTACCAGAGACGAGTCGTGACTTACCAGAGACGAGTCATCATGACTTACCAGAGACGAGTCATGACTTACCAGAGACGAGTCATGACTTACCAGAGACGAGTCATCATGACTTATCAGAGACGAGTCATGACTTACCAGAGACGAGTCATGACTTACCAGAGACGGTTCATCATGACTTACCAGAGACGAGTCCTGACTTATCAGAGACGAGTCATCATGACTTACCAGAGACGAGTCACGACTTACCAGAGACGAGTCATCATGACTTACCAGATACGAGTCATGACTTACCAGAGACGAGTCATGACTTACCAGAGACGAGTCATGACTTACCAGAGACGAGTCATGACTTACCAGAGACGAGTCATCATGACTTACCAGAGACGAGTCATGACTTACCAGAGACGAGTCATCATGACTTACCAGAGACGAGTCATGACTTACCAGAGACGAGTCATGACTTATCAGAGACATGTCATGACTTACCAGAGACGAGTCATGACTTACCAGAGACGAGTCATGACTTATCAGAGACATGTCATGACTTATCAGAGACATGTCATGACTTATCAGAGACGAGTCATCATGACTTACCAGAGACGAGTCATCATGACTTACCAGAGACGAGTCATCATGACTTACCAGAGACGAGTCATCATGATTTACCAGAGACGAGTCATGACTTACCAGAGACGAGTCATCATGACTTACCAGAGACGAGTCATCATGACTTATCAGAGACGAGTCATCATGACTTACCAGAGACGAGTCATCATGACTTATCAGAGACGAGTCATGACTTACCAGAGACGAGTCATCATGACTTACCAGAGACGAGTCATCATGACTTACCAGAGACGAGTCACGACTTACCAGAGACGAGTCATCATGACTTACCAGAGACGAGTCATGACTTACCAGAGACGAGTCATGACTTACCAGAGACGAGTCATCATGACTTATCAGAGACGAGTCATCATGACTTACCAGAGACGAGTCATCATGACTTATCAGAGACGAGTCATGACTTACCAGAGACGAGTCATCATGACTTACCAGAGACGAGTCATCATGACTTACCAGAGACGAGTCACGACTTACCAGAGACGAGTCATCATGACTTACCAGAGACGAGTCATGACTTACCAGAGACGAGTCATGACTTACCAGAGACGAGTCATCATGACTTACCAGAGACGAGTCATCATGACTTACCAGAGACGAGTCATCATGACTTACCAGAGACGAGTCACGACTTACCAGAGACGAGTCATCATGACTTACCAGAGACGAGTCATGACTTATCAGAGACGAGTCATGACTTACCAGAGACGAGTCATCATGACTTACCAGAGACGAGTCATCATGACTTATCAGAGACGAGTCATGACTTACCAGAGACGAGTCATCATGACTTACCAGAGACGAGTCATCATGACTTACCAGAGACGAGTCACGACTTACCAGAGACGAGTCATCATGACTTACCAGAGACGAGTCATGACTTACCAGAGACGAGTCATGACTTACCAGAGACGAGTCATCATGACTTATCAGAGACGAGTCATCATGACTTACCAGAGACGAGTCATCATGACTTATCAGAGACGAGTCATGACTTACCAGAGACGAGTCATCATGACTTACCAGAGACGAGTCATCATGACTTACCAGAGACGAGTCACGACTTACCAGAGACGAGTCATCATGACTTACCAGAGACGAGTCATGACTTACCAGAGACGAGTCATGACTTACCAGAGACGAGTCATCATGACTTACCAGAGACGAGTCATCATGACTTACCAGAGACGAGTCATCATGACTTACCAGAGACGAGTCACGACTTACCAGAGACGAGTCATCATGACTTACCAGAGACGAGTCATGACTTATCAGAGACGAGTCATGACTTACCAGAGACGAGTCATCATGACTTACCAGAGACGAGTCATCATGACTTACCAGAGACGAGTCATGACTTACCAGAGACGAGTCATGACTTACCAGAGACGGTTCATCATGACTTACCAGAGACGAGTCCTGACTTATCAGAGACGAGTCATCATGACTTACCAGAGACGAGTCATCATGACTTACCAGAGACGAGTCATGACTTACCAGAGACGAGTCATCATGACTTACCAGAGACGAGTCATGACTTACCAGAGACGAATCATGACTTACCAGAGACGAGTCATTTGGGGTACTTGGTGAGAGTCACTGGCGGAATCTGTAGGGGAGAGCGGAGCAAAACGGACACCCTAACGTTTTGTTTTCTTCAATACGGAGGAGCGCTGATCAGTTGCCCCGAAAACCGCAACTCAGTAATTTTGAAGGCTGTTCCATTGCCCATCTCTGGTAGAAGTGGTAGCTAGTGACTCGTTGAAGAGTTAACCCATTGTCATTTTGCGGGAGACATTCGGAAGTGCACTTCCCATTTCATTAACCCATGGGTTAGTGCTGATCTCTTAACAATGACGTAGCTTGTTCATATTCACGCTTTGTGTTCATTATCTTCGCTTAAAGGGAATAGGTCACCTTGAAAGTTGTCTTGAAGTTCAACCATTAGGTGCATCTTGAGCTCAAAACTATGAATATGACTTTGGTTTGGACAACTGATGGATATATGTGGAGAAAGAAGTAAGTTTCTCTTTCTATTTCACGAGAAATCGTACGATAGCAGCTGGCGTTCTGGCTCCGCCCCGCTCCGCCTGACGCCAAGTACAGTCTTTGACAAGGGGCCGTCGCGCCGCCCGGGCGGCTGAGCGGATATTAACGAGGCGTCGTGACCACAGACTACGTGCCAGAGAGTGTACCTGCCTCCGGCGGCGCGGCGGCCAGCGTTCATTCCCCGATCGTGGCCCGGAACAGCGGGATTGAAATCGGGCCCACTAGTCCTGTGTCGAAATTACTTAACGTAGAGAGGTAATTCTTTCACCACAAACCATTTTTAGATCTGCTCTACAAATCTGCTATCTCAGTCCAAAACCCCATGTTAAAGGTGAACTATTCCCTTTAAGTGTCAGTGCACAGCATGTTAACCCTATTCCATGCGGGCGGCCAGATTTAGGTTAACCTGCGGGGGGCAGATTCTGCCCCCCCAGAGATCTCGAGGACCACTCGGCCGATTTCGATGGGGAAAACGCCATTCGATTCGTCATGACCAGATCTCTCTTGTTGGATCTCCGCATTTTGTTTTGTTCAAAAATGGGGGGCCAGGGGGCAAAAAATACGCAAATTTTGGGTGTATTTTGAAAGGTCATTGCGGACATGTGGCTCGACTGATTGTGATGCCCCAAACGTTTTTGAGCTTTAGATGTACTGGTCTTTAATATATCAAAAGATAAAAAAAAAATAGGCGTATTCAGGGAATGTAAAATGGAGGGATTTTCTGAAGAAAAAAATATGTGTTGTTCGTGATTGTTTGGGACGACATGAACGTCACATGTGGGCATTATATGCTGTATTTGTTAAATTGAATGTATTGCTCATAGGCGGATCCAGGAAAAAAAACATGGGTGGCACCATACGCGTAACGCTTTTATCATCTTACTAATTTGAAGTTGGACCTAATTTAAGGGTGGGTATCGCCTCCCATTTCTTTATCCTGAGTGCGCCTCTGCCCAAAAATTATGTACAATCCCAGTATCTATAATACATATTGCATTGAAATTGTTCTCACACATTTATTGCACTGCAAACCACCAAGGATTGCGGCCCCTCTTTCGCATAAAAAGAGCAAGTGAACTTGCTACCAATCCTTCCTATTGGGAGGGTGGGTTTTATGCCAGATTTTTTTTCTTCTTCA
>JAXIVJ010010164.1:45000-48309 GCA_036785665.1 Chirona hameri
ATATATTATTTTGATGTCTCGGCATACATGAGGGAGTATAAGGGGATACAATTATTTTTTGGAAAAATCTGATTTTGCAATTTAGTGAAAGCACTTGCTTCATATTTCACAAATAGTGGAAGAAACCTTGAAATAAAAATTTACAAAGTCATATTTTTAATAAAAAAAAATTGTGTACTTTAAGGGGAAATAAATTTTTGTAAAAATTAACCAGTATGCCCACCGTATAGTACGTCAAAAACAAACCACTAACGTATTTTTCTCTCATTTTTCAAAAATATATTATTTTGATGTCTCGGCATACATGAGGGAGTATAAGGGGATACAATTATTTTTTGGAAAAATCTGATTTTGCAATTAGTGAAAGCACTTGCTTCATATTTCACAAATAGTGGAAGAAACCTTGAAATAAAAATTTACAAAGTCATATTTTTAATAAAAAAAATTTGTGTACTTTAAGGGGAAATAATTTTTGTAAAAATTAACCAGTATGCCACCGTATAGTACGTCAAAAACAAACCACTAACGTATTTTTCTCTCATTTTTCAAAATATATTATTTGATGTCTCGGCATACACGAGGGAGTATAAGGGATACAAATATTTTTTGGAAAATCCGATTTGCAATTAGTGAAAGCACTTGCTTCATATTTCACAAATAGTGGAAGAAACCTTGAAATAAAAATTTACAAAGTCATCTTTTTAATATTTTTTTTTGTGTACTTTAAGGGGAAATAATTTTTGTAAAAATTAAACAGTATGCCCACCGTATAGTACGTCAAAAACAAACCACTAAAGTTTTTTTCTCTCATTTTTCAAAAATATGTTACTTTGATGTCTCGGCATACATGAGGGAGTATAAGGAAGATGAATATTCATTATTCGTCCCGATCGGACTAAATGGCTACGAGCGAATCTTAGGCCGTCTCGATCGGACTTAATGGCTAACGAGCGAATCTTAGGCCGTCTCGATCGGACTAATGAGGGGGTTAGGTTAGGTTAGGTTAGTTAGGTTAGTTTAGGTTAGTTTCTTGACGCCTTGTCTATCAGCACTGTTACCTTGCCATCTTGGCTCTGCAAGCGCCGAGGGCGCTTGCAGAGCCAAGATGGCAAGATGGCGCAAGATGGCGCCACAGCTCGAACAGCAACAGCCCGGACTGCGGAGCGAGCGCCGAAGCGCGAGGTATTGGGATATGTGTAGGCTGATTGCGCCGCAGGCGCAAGGACCGGTAAGTGTCACTTAAGGGGAAATCATTTTGGTAAATAATCAAGAGTATGCACACCGTATAGAACATCAAAAATCGATCCCTATCGTATTTTTTAATCATTTTCAAAAATGTATTACTGCGATGTTTCGGCGTACATGAAGGAGTATAATGAAGAAAAATGTTTTTTTGACAAATCCAATTTTGCAATTTTGTGAAAGAACCTGCTTCAGATTTCACTAATAATAGAGAAAAAAACTGGAAATAAAAATTAACAAAATTATATTTGTAATATTCAGTTTTTTGTTTACATAAAAACAATTAAAGGGTATTTATAGAATTGCAAAAGCCTTTAATATATAATTCACTAAGAAAAAATAAAATAAAATCATATTGTGTTTTTCTTGTTGTTTTAGTTTTTTAAAGGAAGGAAAATCAGTCTGTAAAAATATAAATATGCACATCGTTTAAGGCATGAAGAGACACCCCGAAATATATTTTTTTTTATTTTTCAAAAAATATTTCTTTGAGTATATGACATATTTTGCAAGGTTTAAAAGGCAATATTTTTTTGGCAAAAACTTTTCTTTTTTAGCACAGATTACGCAGAAACGGATTTAAATTTGATCCTGGTAATTTTTTTGAAATTGCTCAAAAAGATTTTCGATGACGTCACACCTTTGGCCGAACCTCAAAAAGCCATTTATGGCGATTCTGCACATTGTGCATTTTGGCTAAAATCAATAAAGTTAAATTAAAAACGTATCCTAGAATCATCTCGACCTCTATCTAACGCAAATGTTAAAATTCACAAATAAAAAAACTTTGAAAATGTTGAAGAAAATTTGATTTTTTTTTGGTAGATAAAATATTGGCGTATTGTTTTTAAAACAGAATTTGATAAAGAATATGAACCACCAGAAAAAAAAAAAAAAAAAACCAAAGGAAAAAATTTGAAAGAAAATTTAGGGGGGTCAAATAACATTTTGAAAAAAACAAATAAGTGTTCTGTGTAGAACGGTGAATTGTTAACATAAACTATTTATTTCATAATTTTAATCCAGTTACTTTAAGTGTTATTGCCCATAAAGACGATATGGTCCCATAGCGTTAAAAGCTTAGTAAAAAGCCACCTAGCGAGAGAATTATAAACTTAGGCTAACGCGGACTAATTTGGGTATAATTTCCAAACTATACATAATAAATGCATTTCATGGGTATCATTCGACTCACCAGAATCTCGTCTATCGACCCGTATTTTTTTTTTTAAATGCACAACTTTTTATTTTGAAGTTTTTTGCATTTTTGGGGGAAAATACTAAGTTTTTTGGAAAACAGGTCTCATCATCGTGTAGAGCATAAAGAAATAAACCGAAATATATAGGTTTTTTGTTTCCCAAAAAAATCGTTCTCAGAGTTATTGGCATAAATAGTTTGATGACGTCATTATAGTGCCGAACATAGACGCGTTCGGCACGAAAAGCCAAAATCGACGTACATCAAAAAAATGACATATTTTCATGATCGCGATGATGAGCACTATTGATTGGTACTATCGGTAAACGATATCGATTAATACATACCGAATTATTGACCATTAAAGCCGATATGGTCCATGACCAAGCCGAAGTGGATTCGATTTTGAACATGTCGATATGGCCCATCTAGCTAATATGGTTTTCAAAAAACGGCCTTAAACCGCCTATTTTGCACCTTCATATCTCAGAGTAAAAAATTGTACCGGTACCGGTGTGGTACCAAAGATAGATCCATCTTCCTTAATCGGGACAAAAAATCAACAGGTCAAAGGTCACAAGGTGACCTGAGATATAGCCCGAGCCGCGAGGACCATAAAGCCGATATGGCCCCTTTGGCTAACGACAAAGTCAATATGGCCCGTTTGCCTAACCTAACCTAACCTAACCTAACCTAACCTAACCTAACCTAACCTAACCTAACCTAACCTAACCTAACCTAACCTAACCTAACCTAACCTAACCTAACCTAACCTAACCTAACCAATATGCAACATGACCTACTTGGGTCACCACTTGACCTTGACCTGAGGTCAATTTTTTAAGTTATTTTAACAAGATGACCATGTA
>JAXIVJ010010165.1:0-48299 GCA_036785665.1 Chirona hameri
TTCAGCACCACAAGGACCGGCAGGGCATGGTGCAGAGCGTCCTGAAGGTGAGCAGTACAGCACCACAAGGACCGACAGGGCATGGTGCAGAGGCGTCCTGAAGGTGAGCAGTACAGCACCACAAGGACCGACAGGGCATGGTGCAGAGCGTCCTGAAGGTGAGCAGTACAGCACCACAAGGACCGACAGGGCATGGTGCATGAGCGTCCTGAAGGTGAGCAGTACAGCACCACAAGGACCGACAGGGCATGGTGCAGAGCGTCCTGAAGGTGAGCAGTACAGCACCACAAGGACCGACAGGGCATGGTGCAGAGCGTCCTGAAGGTGAGCAGTACAGCACCACAAGGACCGACAGGGCATGGTGCAGAGGCGTCCTGAAGGTGAGCAGTACAGCACCACAAGGACCGACAGGGCATGGTGCAGAGCGTCCTGAAGGTGAGCAGTACAGCACCACAAGGACCGGCAGGGCATGGTGCAGAGCGTCCTTGAGGTGAGCAGTACAGCACCACAAGGACCGACAGGGCATGGTGCAGAGCGTCCTGAAGGTGAGCAGTAGGTAAAACACCCGAAGCACCGAGTCCGACAGGGCATGGTTAATTACTGCATTTATGTGTGACTACCATGTTCTTAACTTTCACTTAGACCTGCCTCCTTTCCACTGAGTCCTGGCCGTGTCATTGCGTGAGGGGGGGGGGGGGGCTGCGTTACTGTGTGCCTGCGTGTCTGTTGGCACAGGTACCCAGCATGTGACAGTATGTCTGCATGTATGCTGCGCTGCAGGTACCCGGTATGTGACTGTGACAGTGTGTCTGCGTGTCTGCTGCGGTGTAGGTACCCGGTATGTGACTGTGACACTGACAGTGTGTCTGCGTGTCTGCTGCGCTGCAGGTACCCGGTATGTGACTGTGACACTGACAGTGTGTCTGCGTGTCTACTGCGGTGCATGTACCCGGTATGTGACTGTGACAGTGTGTTTGCGTGTCTGCTGCGGTGCAGGTACCCGGTATGTGACTGTGACAGTGTGTCTGCGTGTCTGCTGCGCTGCAGGTACCCTGTATGTGACAGTGTGTCTGCGTGTCTGCTGCGGTGCAGGTACCCGGCATGTGACACTGACAGTGTGTCTGCGTGTCTGCTGCGGTGCAGGTACCCGGTATGTGACTGTTACAGTGTGTCTGCGTGTCTGCTGCGGTGCAGGTACCCGGCATGTGACTGTGACAGTGTGTCTGCGTGTCTGCTGCGGTGCAGGTACCCGGTATGTGACTGTGACACTTGCCAGTGTGTCTGCGTGTCTGCTGCGGTGCAGGTACCCGGTATGTGACTGTGACAGTGTGCCTGCGTGTATGCTGCGCTGCAGGTACCCGGCATGTGACTGTGACAGTGTGTCTGCGTGTATGCTGCGGTGCAGGTACCCGGTATGTGACTGTGACAGTGTGTCTGCATGTCTGCTGCGGTGCAGGTACCCGGTATGTGACTGTGACAGTGTGTCTGCGTGTATGCTGCGCTGCAGGTACCCGGTAATGTGACTGACAGTGTGTCTGCGTGTCTGCTGCGGTGCAGGTACCCGGCATGTGACTGTGACAGTGTGTCTGCGTGTCTGCTGCGGTGCAGGTACCCGGCATGTGACTGTGACACTTGCCACTGTGTCTGCGTGTATGTTGCCGCTGCAGGTACCCGGTATGTGACTGTGACAGTGTGTCTGCGTGTCTGCTGCGGTGCAGGTACCCGGTATGTTACTGTGACAGTGTGTCTGCGTGTCTGCTGCGGTGCAGGTACCCGGTATGTGACTGTGACAGTGTGTCTGCGTGTCTGCTGCGGTGCAGGTACCCGGCATGTGACTGTGACAGTGTGTCTGCGTGTCTTCTGCGCTGCAGGTACCCGGTACGTGACTGTGACAGTGTGTCTGCGTGTCTGCTGCGGTGCAGGTACCCGGCATGTGGACTGTGACAGTGTGTCTGCGTGTCTGCTGCGCTGCAGGTACCCGGTATGTGACTGTGACAGTGTGTCTGCGTGTCTGCTGCGCTGCAGGTACCCGGTATGTGGCTGTGACAGTGTGTCTGCGTGTCTGCTGCGGTGTAGGTACCCGGTATGTGACTGTGACACTGACAGTGTGTATGCGTGTCTGCCTGCGCTGCAGGTACCGGTATGTGACTGTGGACAGTGTGTCTGCGTGTCTGCTGCGGTGCAGGTACCCGGTATGTGACTGTGACAGTGTGTCTGCGTGTCTGCTGCGCTGAAGGTACCCGGTATGTGATTGTGACAGTGTGTCTGCGTGTCTGCTTCGGTTCAGGTACCCGGTATGTGACTGTGACACTGACAGTGTGTCTGCGTGTCTGCTGCGGTGCAGGTACCCGGGTATGTGACTGTGGCACTGACAGTGTGTCTGCATGTCTGCTGCGGTGCAGGTACCCGGTATGTGACTGTGACACTGCCAGTGTGTCTGCGTGTCTGCTGCGCTGCAGGTACCCGGCATGTGACTGTGACAGTGTGTCTGCGTGTCTGCTGCGCTGCAGGTACCCGGTATGTGACTGTGTCTGCGTTTCTGCGTGTCTGCTGCGCTGCAGGTACCCGGTATGTGACTGTGACAGTGTGTCTGCGTGTCTGCTGCGCTGCAGGTACCCGGTATGTGACTGTGACAGTGTGTCTGCGTGTCTGCTGCGCTGCAGGTACCCTGTATGTGACAGTGTGTCTGCGTGTCTGCTGCGGTGCAGGTACCCGGCATGTGACTGTGACAGTGTGTCTGCGTGTCTGCTGCGGTGCAGGTACCCGGTATGTGACTGTGTCTGCGTGTCTGCTGCGCTGGCAGGTACCCGGTATGTGACTGTGACACTGACAGTGAGTCTGCATGTCTGCTGCGGTGCAGGTACCCGGTATGTGACTGTGACAGTATGTCTGCGTGTATGCTGCGCTGCAGGTACCCGGTATGTGACTGTTGACAGTGTGTCTGCGTGTCTGCTGCGATGCAGGTACTCGGTATGTGACTGTGACACTGACAGTGTGGTCTGCGTGTCTGCTGCGCTGCAGGTACCCGGTATGTGACTGTGACAGTGTGTCTGCGTGTCTGCTGCGGTGCAGGTACCCGGTATGTGACTGTGACAGTGTGTCTGCGTGTCTGCTGCGCTGCAGGTACCCCGGTATGTGACTGTGACACTGACAGTGTGTCTGCATGTCTGCTTGCGGTGCAGGTACCCGGTATGTGACTGTGGCAGTGTGTCTGCGTGTCTGCTGCGGTGCAGGTACCCGGTATGTGACTGTGACAGTGTGTCTGCGTGTCTGCTGCGGTGCAGGTACCCGGTATGTGACTGTGACACTGACAGTGTGTCTGCGTGTCTACTGCGGTGCAGGTACCCGGTATGTGACTGTGACTGTGTCTGCGTGTCTGCTGCGCTGCAGGTACCCGGTATGTGACTGTGACAGTGTGTCTGCGTGTCTGCTGCGCTGCAGGTACCCGGTATGTGACTGTGACAGTGTGTCTGCGTGTCTGCTGCGCTGCAGGTACCCGGTATGTGACTGTGACAGTGTGTCTTGCGTGTCTGCTGCGGTGCAGGTACCCGGTATGTGACTGTGACTGTGTCTGCGTGTCTGCTGCGCTGGCAGGTACCCGGTATGTGACTGTGACCTGCGTGTCTGCTGCGGTGCAGGTACCCGGTATGTGACTGTGACAGTGTGTCTGCATGTCTGCTGCGGTGCAGGTACCCGGTATGTGACTGTGACAGTGTGTCTGCGTGTCTGCTGCGATGCAGGTACTCGGTATGTGACTGTGACACTGACAGTGTGTCTGCGTGTCTGCTGCGGTGCAGGTACCCGGTATGTGACTGTGACAGTGTGTCTGCGTGTCTGCTGCGCTGCAGGTACCCGGTATGTGACTGTGACAGTGTGTCTGCGTGTCTGCTGCGGTGCAGGTACCCGGTATGTGACTGTGACACGGACAGTGTGTTTGCGTGTATGCTGCGGTGCAGGTACCCGGTATGTGACTGTGACACTGACAGTGTGTCTGCGTGTCTGCTGCGGTGCAGGTACCCGGTATGTGACTGTGACACTGACAGTGTGTTTGCGTGTATGCTGCGGTGCAGGTACCCGGTATGTGACTGTGACACTGACAGTGTGTCTGCGTGTCTGCTGCGGTGCAGGTACCCGGTATGTGACTGTGACACTGACAGTGTGTTTGCGTGTATGCTGCGGTGCAGGTACCCAGTATGTGACTGTGACACTGACAGTGTGTCTGCGTGTCTGCTGCGGTACAGGTACCCGGTATGTGACTGTGACAGTGTGTCTGCGTGTCTGCTGCGGTGCAGGTACCCGGTATGTGACTGTGACAGTGTGTCTGCATGTCTGCTGCGGTGCAGGTACCCGGTATGTGACTGACAGTGTGTCTGCGTGTCTGCTGCAGTGCAGGTACCCGGCATGTGACTGTGACAGTGTGTCTGCATGTCTGCTGCGGTGCAGGTACCCGGTATGTGACTGTGACAGTGTGTCTGCGTGTCTGCTGCGGTGCAGGTACCCGGTATGTGACTGTGACACTGACAGTGTGTCTGCGTGTCTGCTGCGCTGCAGGTACCCGGTATGTGACTGTGACAGTGTGTCTGCGTGTCTGCTGCGGTGCAGGTACCCGGTATGTGACTGTGCCAGTGTGTCTGCGTGTCTGCTGCGGTGCAGGTACTCGGTATGTGACTGTGACACTGACAGTGTGTCTGCGTGTCTGCTGCGGTGCAGGTACCCGGTATGTGACTGTGACAGTGTGTCTGCGTGTCTGCTGCGGTGCAGGTACCCGGTATGTGACTGTGACAGTGTGTCTGCGTGTCTGCTGCGGTGCAGGTACCCGGTATGTGACTGTGACAGTGTGTCTGCGTGTCTGCTGCGGTGCAGGTACCCGGTATGTGACTGTGCCAGTGTGTCTGCGTGTCTGCTGCGGTGCAGGTACCCGGTATGTGACTGTGACAGTGTGTCTGCGTGTCTGCTGCGGTGCAGGTACCCGGTATGTGACTGTGACAGTGTGTCTGCGTGTCTGCTGCGGTGCAGGTACCCGGTATGTGACTGTGACACTGACAGTGTGTTTGCGTGTATGCTGCGGTGCAGGTACCCAGTATGTGACTGTGACACTGACAGTGTGTCTGCGTGTCTGCTGCGGTACAGGTACCCGGTATGTGACTGTGACAGTGTGTCTGCGTGTCTGCTGCGGTGCAGGTACCCGGTATGTGACTGTGACAGTGTGTCTGCATGTCTGCTGCGGTGCAGGTACCCGGTATGTGACTGACAGTGTGTCTGCGTGTCTGCTGCAGTGCAGGTACCCGGCATGTGACTGTGACAGTGTGTCTGCATGTCTGCTGCGGTGCAGGTACCCGGTATGTGACTGTGACAGTGTGTCTGCGTGTCTGCTGCGGTGCAGGTACCCGGTATGTGACTGTGGCAGTGTGTCTGCGTGTCTGCTGCGGTGCAGGTACCCGGTATGTGACTGTGACAGTGTGTCTGCATGTCTGCTGCGGTGCAGGTACCCGGTATGTGACTGTGACAGTGTGTCTGCGTGTCTGCTGCAGTGCAGGTACCCGGCATGTGACTGTGACAGTGTGTCTGCATGTCTGCTGCGGTGCAGGTACCCGGTATGTGACTGTGACAGTGTGTCTGCGTGTCTGCTGCGGTGCAGGTACCCGGTATGTGACTGTGACAGTGTGTCTGCGTGTCTGCTGCGGTGCAGGTACCCGGTATGTGACTGTGACAGTGTGTATGCATGTCTGCTGCGGTGCAGGTACCCGGTATGTGACTGTGACAGTGTGTCTGCGTGTCTGCTGCAGCATGTGACTGTGACACTTGCCACTGTGTCTGCGTATCTGCTGCGGTGCAGGTACCCGGCATGTGACTGTGACAGTGTGTCTGCGTGTCTGCTGCGGTGCAGATACTCGGTATGTGACTGTGACAGTGTGTCTGCGTGTCTGCTGCGGTGCAGGTACCCGGTATGTGACTGTGACACTGACAGTGTGTCTGCGTGTCTGCTGCGCTGCAGGTACCCGGTATGTGACTGTGACA
The DNA here is from genome assembly GCA_036785665.1 of Chirona hameri. Lineage (NCBI taxonomy): Eukaryota > Metazoa > Arthropoda > Thecostraca > Balanomorpha > Balanidae > Chirona > Chirona hameri. Next base: position 6,019 of record JAXIVJ010010165.1, read on the forward strand.
GTGTGTCTGCGTGTCTGCTGCGGTGCAGGTCCTCGGTATGTGACTGTGCCAGTGTGTCTGCGTGTCTGCTGCGGTGCAGGTACTCGGTATGTGACTGTGACACTGACAGTGTGTCTGCGTGTCTGCTGCGGTGCAGGTACCCGGTATGTGACTGTGACAGTGTGTCTGCGTGTCTGCTGCGGTGCAGGTACCCGGTATGTGACTGTGACAGTGTGTCTGCGTGTCTGCTGCGGTGCAGGTACCCGGTATGTGACTGTGACAGTGTGTCTGCGTGTCTGCTGCGGTGCAGGTACCCGGTATGTGACTGTGCCAGTGTGTCTGCGTGTCTGCTGCGGTGCAGGTACCCGGTATGTGACTGTGACAGTGTGTCTGCGTGTCTGCTGCGGTGCAGGTACCCGGTATGTGACTGTGACAGTGTGTCTGCGTGTCTGCTGCGGTGCAGGTACCCGGTATGTGACTGTGACACTGACAGTGTATCTGCGTGACTGCTGCGGTGCAGGTACCCGGTATGTGACTGTGACACTGACAGTGTATCTGCGTGACTGCTGCGGTGCAGGTACCCGGCTGGGTGACGCTGGAACCATCTGACGCCTCGTCTCCGGACCACTCTCCCGGCTGGTGTGCAGACCGGGGAAAGGCAGACGGCACCTCTCAGCACCCACACTCCGATATCGGTGGGTGGTCCCTGTCCCTCACGGACTCGGCAGGACTTGGCACAAAGGCAGGACGTGCGTGGGGGGGGGGGGAGGGTGAACATATCCCGTTCGTTTATAGTCATCTAAGAAAAATGTCAACCTATCCGCTGATTCTTTTACACAGACACTTGTTTGACGCGTGCTATTTTCTTGGCGATGTGGACGTAGGGCATTTCACCTGCGCGACACCTATTCCTGTTCGACAAACTCACTAGCGATATCCATCCACCACACTCTCAGCATATGAACTGTCGACATCTACCTTCAGACGAGCTCAGCAGCGAGGGTAGTCCGTCTGAGGCGGTTCCTACCGCAGCTGTGACGTCATCACCAGCAGCTGACTCTGGGATCGATCAGCTAACAGACTCATCACAGCTGGCACCGTCTCCCGCCCGCTACCAGGCGATATACGACTACAAAGCCAACATGAACGACGAGCTAACCATCCGAGCTGGTGAGTGACGTTGCAACGTTGATGAGTGGCATCACAACACTGGCAAGTGGTCCAGAAAGGACCGGTGTACGAAGGATACAAAATGATGTCTTTAAAAATCTTAATTCTTTTTTAAAATACTCAATTTCTTTGAAGAGTCTTTGAATGCTCAGCGTTGTGCACTACTCCCTAAATACTGATTACATTACTATACACTGATTACTGCTGTATCGGCAGGTGACGTCATCGAGGTGCACGACCAGCAGCCGGATGGATGGTGGCTCGGAGAGCTGCATGGCACCGTCGGCATCTTCCCTGCGACCTATGTCCGTCAGCTGATCTGACAGGTTCGTCAGCTGGTCTGACAGTGACGTCCCGTCCGTCAGCTGGTCTGACAGTGACATCAGCTGATCTAACGGTGCAGCCCGACTCTGATGAGCTGAAATACTGCAGTCTGACACGATCTGAGGCGGATATCGTCTGATTTGATATGATCTGGATATAATCTGTCTTGGTGTGACCTGCTCTGACCTGACCAGATCAGCTCCGACCCTCTCCGACGTAGTCTCGTCAGTGGTCTGACCAATGGTGAACTTACGGTGCAGGAGTACTGATATGTGGTGAGATCGGACATCATGTGACGCACAGCGTGCGATAATATGTCTGTGCCCGAAATGTTGGGACAAAAGACCAGATAAAATATTTCGCATCAGAGGTACCTACACCTATCTATCATGACACGAATGATGGTCAAAGTGAGTAGAATCAAACCCAAAGTTGGTGGCGTGAATGCATGTCCGATTTTAAAGTTTCACTCGTCTCTCTGGGTGTGCCGCAGCCCGCAGTTGATGACCGCAATGGGACAAACTATTTTTTGTTTTTCATGCGAGACATCTACTGACTTTACCAGACCCAGCTGTTGAAGGTGAATAATGTCAGTGTTTATTATTGCGATTTACATCGCTCTAATGGTTGATTTTCAATGTTGTGGCGTTTGTACCAAGTTTTCCCGAGGTGGCTTTCATTTGACCTATATCTCGAGTCTGTTTACGTTATTAACTACATGTGTCCCCTGATTGACAGTGTGTTAAACATTTACATCGAAAGGTTTTGTGATGTTGATGCGGATGAGTAGAAGCTGTTGTAAATAAATATACAAATATATAACATTTACGTTACGACACAAAAATGCGTATGCGTTACTACGGTAGCAGACTTATATATTTTAAAGGGGTCCGAATTTCGAAGATATACACAAAGAGAGAAAGTCATCAACCGAATGAAGAGGGCAAGGCTATCAGCAGCATGAATCGCCTATGTAAGTGGATACGATTATCTTCATATTTGAGGTCAGGGGCACAGCCAGAACTTCGGAAGGGGGGGGGGGGGGGGGGCACGACATCCCCAGGGGGCCCCCTCGGCCAAAGCCCCCCCCCCCCACAAAAAGGCGCGAAATGGTATCTCCTCGGATTTAGGTCTCTATATTTTGCAGGGCCCCTAAATGGTCGCAAAAAAACGTCGGGACAGGCCCATGTTGAACAGACCCTATGCGTAGATTGACTGATAAGTACGTAGTCTGATACAAAATAATTTGCGGCAACTGACTCCCTCTGGCACCATGTGAAGTATTAACACGCGCACCGACGTGGGGGGGGGGGGGATATCCGCCCACCTGAGATTTTCGTAAATGTTGGGAAAACGTGGCATAGTTATTCGGGCATCAATTACCCACATTGTGTGTATTTTTTATCTCGAGTCATCTTAGGTCAGGTCAACAGGTCACGTTAAGCGACCCCACCTCCAAGCAAGTTTTTGAAAGTTTGTGGTCGTGCCAAAGCCACAGTGATTGACCGAGCGGTTTCAAACGCACAGGACTTAATTAGGCCATGAGTACCTACAATTTATTTATATCGAATTTGTAATATCGGTGACCTGAAGTCAGATAGATTTGGTGACCTCATCATTATAAGTACATGGATACAAATTAAAACGCGTATACATCCACAGAAAAGCTTAAATTTGGCCAGTTTTCACCAGATACACCATTATTGTGGCATATGCAAGGACCCAAGTCACATTTTTGTTCTGTGACCTCTACGAGGTCAACTCAGGTGACCCCGAGGTCACGCGCGGTTTTTCTTCAATAACTCCGTGCCAAATCAAGGCAGAGTAATGAAGTTAGTTCTCAGCCTTGTGTTTGGCTCGTAGAGACGCGTTGATTGATGTAAAATTTGAACTTGACCTGAACTTGACCTGACCACAGGTCAGGCAAATTTTCGGATATTACCCAACTAGGTCATGGTCATACGATATACCATTCGATGAGTCTCGACGGAGAAACAATGGTGAAAACTGTAGGTATCACTTTACCATGCGTATCTCAAGTTATTCCCTAAAAAACAATACGTGATTTGTATAATGTTTCAAGTTCGATGGCCTCTCCTGAGCTAACTATTAACTATTGACCTGAGATGAATTCTGAGGAAGCCTGAGTGACAGAAAAGTCAATTATCTTTCGGACGTTTTTGTCTCGCGCTTTCGAGATATAGACGGTTATTTGTAAGGACACCATATATGGCCGATATTTTACCTTTGTTGACCTCTGGTGACCTCAATATTGACCTGACCTAAACAATGACCTTAGTACTTTCATTAGACCTTGTTTCGAGCTATCTAACGTATTTTAGGTTTGTCGCTATGTTGCATGGTTTTTGAAATCTTAGAGGGGCGGGTATCCGCCCCCCGTCCCTGTCGGTTCGAATTTGGCGCGGACCCCGTCGGTGCGTGGGTTAACAATTTTAGTTGCGCGCACAAGGCTCCTTGAAGGTTCCGGCAGCAACACAATGAAGAAGAGGCAACGCGAAACGTCGGGCGGTCAACATTTTACGTTGCGCCGCCCCGATTTGACAAATTACATTGCAAACACATAAGTTTGAGGGGTAATTCACTGACGTGCAAACTATGCAGTGTGGAGAAGGCGATTTACGCCAAACGATCCGTCATAAGTTTGCAAAGACAACTTCAGAAAATAGCAACGTATACAACTTCAGTCGAACATTTTGAGCGCTCACGGGCTTGTCCAGTAGCTTGTCTTAGTTTATAGCCACTGGCAGATCCAACAGGTGTGTGTGTGTGTGGGGGGGGGGGGGGGGAGGGGGGAGGGGAAAGAGGTTAAGCCCCAAATCGCCCGAAATCGGCCAAAAATTGACACATTTCCTGATTTTAAAATATTCATTAAGCAACTTAACCAAGGGAATGTTTACCATCAGAATTCACTACGAAACCGTTTCGGTCATCTTTGGCTCAGGTGAAAATTGAGGTCATCAAAAGTCATCGAAGGTCAAATTTGGCAATTTTTAGTCTGCCCAATAGACCCCCAAACATCTCGAGAACTATAATAGCTAGGAACAAACGAGAAAAAAAATAGAAAAATGAAATCGCTAACGTTCCTCGTTTTTTTTTATCAGGTCGATGGTTTAGGCTCTAGAGGTTAGCAAAGCCAAAGGTCACACTGACTGTATATTACCAATAACCTTTTGGTTACAAATTTGACAATCTAATAACGACAGGACAATAATTTTACGTCACCTTGTTTGTCTCGCCAAGGCCTGTTCAACCATACTCGGCGTGATCGGGTTAGGTCCAATCCAAAATCTGACCTCAGGTCAGGGTCATGTTGTGACCAAGGTAGGTCCTTGTGCATATTAAGAAACGCGTCTTCACAAGACAGACACAATGGTGTCAGTCGCACGTCTATACCTTTATTCTTTCAGAAGTCATTAGTGCTCCTGGACTCACATGCCCTCAGCTTACCAGGTAGGGGCAAAGGAACACAAATTGTACCTGAGTGAAGAATGACATAGATAACATGAACTACTGTGAACGGCAGACCACTTGGCACCCCAATTTTCGGCGATAACTTTTGAAGGAACCAGCTCTGGCATGAACGAATTTCTTGCAATGGATATTTCATACTCTGTGCCAATTTGTATTATTAACCCGCGAGTCACTGGGGGGGGGGGGGGGGCTTTTTTAGCCCCCCTTTGGAATATCAGGAATATCTCAATAACTAATGCAGATATCGACGCCAAACTTTCAGTACCTACCCGGGCATCATTTTTACACATTTTCAGAAGAAAAAAATCGTCAGATTTAAAAAAAAATAGATATAGTGAATTTAGTGACGTCACTAAACACGATTTTGACACCAAAATCGGCTAAACTTTGCCAGACCGTACAAATGCCGCATTTGAAGCAAAATGCAATCGAAAAACGCTAAAAGGTAGAAAATGGCAAGGACTACAAACCGGCTATCTCGAAATTAAAAAACAAGTTTTTGAGCCCAAAAATGTTTTTTTTTTGTGAAAAAATGCTCACAAAATCAATTTTTTCAAAGATATTGAAAAAACCGGAATATATGTCAGATAACGACATATGGGCAACTACCATACCAAATTTCAAAATGATATCATCTTTTTTGACTGTCATGGCATATAAAGTATGGGTAAATCATGACGTCATATTTTGAAATTGCATTTTTTGGCTTTTATTGACCGCATACACACAAATAAATGCCAGCCATGTTTTTAATAGATACAACTGATATAGAAACATGCTTTTTTTCGATTTATCAATTTCAAATTTTGACCTTCAGTGACCTTCCGAGAACTTGACCTGAACTTGACACTAACTTCACGTAAATGAAGTCAGGTGGTAAACTGACTACCACTATCGAATTCTACGCGTAAAAACATCCATAAAACATGTGCTGCATGACTTTCGTAGATATTTTGTGTGTAGTGACCTTTTGTGACCTGACCTTGACCTTGATCTTTCCAACAATCTCACTTTAGCTCATGTGGGATATGTATCATACCTTTGACAGCACTTTGGGTGATTATAGGCGCAATCGAAGGCCATGGATGGCAAGTATTGTCCATAAACTAAAATACCTCGATTTTGACGTTTGACTTGACCGTGACCTGACATGTGACCTTAATTTTTTTTTTAAAGTTTGCGTTAGGCTTCTCTCATTGGCGCTTTCGAATGCCGCCTTGCGCGTCCCGCTGCGATCATTGGTTCTGAAGATACCAGGGGGGGCTAAAAAAAGCCCCCCCCCCAGTGAGTCTTGTTACAGAATATACCCTAGTGACTGCCGGGTTAAGGTCGGTTATTGTCAAACGAAAATTTAGGGCACTTGTCATTCACTGGCAATGTTAAAACTCGCGCAGGAAATTCAATCGGTGGGTAGAGGCTATCGTGAAAGGGTGGAGCTATGCTCTGACGTCAGAGCTTTGCTCCGCCCTGCCTGACCTTGAACCGGCGCTGCCCGATCAGTGACCGGTCGGTTGCGAGTGGTTGGCGGAGTCAAGGGCGGGACTACAGAGCGACCGGACGTTAGCCTATATCCGAGCTCGTATTGTGTTTAACATTTCGAGTGAATGGAAAGCGCCCTAAATTTCCGTTTGACAATAACCAACTTGTATAATACAAATTAGCGCAGGGCCTAAAACGTCTATTGCGTTTTAGGCCCTGCGCTAATTTGTATTATACAAGTTGGTTATTGTCAAACGGAAATTTAGGGCGCTTTCCATTCACTCGAAATGTTAAACACAATACGAGCTCGGATATAGGCTAACGTCCGGTCGCTCTGTAGTCCCGCCCTTGACTCCGCCAACCACTCGCAACCGACCGGTCACTGATCGGGCAGCGCCGGTTCAAGCATTTTCAAGTTCAAGCAAGTTCATGCATTTAACCCTCGCCCTACGGGAGCTTTTTCACCTTCGGCTTACGGGGGGGGGGGTCCTAAAACGACCCCCTGTTAACTTTAAAACCAAGCAACATAGAGCAACCCGGTAAGAACCAACATGTTGCCTGTCATGTTTGGAATCTAACGGTTTGTAATTTTTAGGTTTCGGGTCAACGAGTGACCTTCCAGGTCAAGTGAAAGACCTCGATCGACCACGTCCAGAACAGCGATTTTGCTCCGTCAGAAAACTTCAAAATGAAAAATTGATAAATGTAAATAAAAAGGCGTGTTCCTAGACCAGTTTTGTCTCAGAAATACAGAAAAGGTAATTATTTATTCGTATCTGGTAAAAAGAAGAAGTTATTTACAAAAATGACGTCATTAATTGCTTACACTTAGGGAGCCATCACTCAATCAAAAATAGAGATATTTCTTTGAAATTTGGTTTGAGTATTGTCCATACTCAGTTCTCTCACATATATTCCGTATTTTAACATCTTTAAAAAAAATAATTCTGTGTTTTTCAAAAAAATCAGTTCTTGATCATTTTGGGGGTCAAACACCCAAAATTTCGCAAATCCGAGATTGCCATTAAAAAATTACATTTTATATCTTTGCTTAATTGCGTTTGCAATTTGCTTCAAAGTTCTGTTTTCTACGATTTTTCAAACATTTATAGTTTTTCCACCAACATGACGTCATCAAAACATCATTATTTCCCAAATTTCGCAACTATTTTCAATGATTTTTTTTTACAGCATACGTATAATTGTTGTATACCAAGCTACTACAAATTCCAGCAAGATGCAATGCATTTCTTAAAAGTTATGCAAGAAAAACCTCAGGGGGGTCGTTTTAGGACCCCCGTAGGGCGAGGGTTAAAAGTTATCGACGAAAATTAGGGTCCCAAGCGGTCTGCCGTTCACAGTAGAAGGCGAGTATAAGCTCTAGGGTCAGGCGGGTGGCCCAGTGGCGATTAGGGATCAGTACAGGTTATTCAGGCGCTAGACAGGACAGTGGCGGCGGAATATATTTTCGGATGGGGGGGGGGGGGCAAAGAACCCAAGGCGCCCCTCGGGCCAAGCGCCCCGCCCCCCCCCCCCAAAAAAAAAATGGCGCTTAATGATATCTCCTCGGATTTAGGCCATAATCGTATACCAGTAAAACGCCTATTTGGGCGATGACCGAGCGGGCGCGCTCTGATAAAGCTAAAACAGGTTTGAAATATGAAACGGTACGTACGCACACGTGTGCATTGACTGTGTCCCAATAATTAGTAACATATTCAATAGTTTTACGGTGGTTATATCCTAGTATGCATAATTTTAGGAACGTTCAGCTGAATGGAAATGTACAAAGTAAATGGCGCTTCCCTGGGACAAACTACATACATACAAACCATGTATTAAAGTTAAATATTCACCTTTTGATTCATTTATCTGCATTTTTCCGTGACACATGTACAAGGGCAGATCCAGCCGGCCGTTTTTTGTGGGGGGGGGGACCGTTTTTAACGGACCTTACCTACCCCCAATTTCGAATTTCTTCCCGGATTTTGCCCACTTTATTTTGCAACTACACGATTTCTTTATTTTTTAGCTTTTCGACCTTTTGGGATATCGAAAAGGAAAGATCGCCAGCTTGTAGTTTTTATTGTTCCGACATTGCCTTACACTGAGCGAAGCTATGCCATTTGTCAGCTGTACCCAGGGGCGTCGCCGATAATCTTTGAGTGGGGAGGGTGGTCGGCTAAAATGACGAAAGAAAAATTAAAAAAAATATGAGTGTATTTAGGCCTTTGCAGCATGTTTGATGTGTTCTTTCATGTTTTAGTAGGTACTTGTTATTTAGCGCCGCGAAGCGGCGCGACATTTTTACGGGTTTGCCTGATAAAACCCAGACACATAGGCCTTGTAGAGAATAAGAAGCTAAACATGCTATTCATTCAATTCACCGCTACAACGAACCAAAGACGATGACGATGGCTTCGTTATGACGATGGCCACCGATGTGACGCCGCGAAGCGGCGTGAAAATGTTAATTTTGGGTGGTGGAAAACTATATTTTAATATTGGAACCAGACCGTGAGTGGAGCCAAGGCTTAGGTAACCCCTTTTCCTGGTTACACATCTCGGTATGATGACACATATTGAAATGAAGGTAGTATTTCATATACATTGGCCTCGGATAGTAAATCACGATGACCGGTGGCAGTCAGCGCTCAATAGTACATATAATAATACAACTGTATACATATGAACCAAACTGTAACAAACAACTAGTAACAGTGCAAATAGTTTGAAAGCAGCAAAGGGGAAGAACGATTTTTCCGCGCATAAATGGTCCTTGTGGATCTGGAGGAGCCTGGAGGGAGATGGCTTGGGGAGATGGTCCTGGCCTGGTCCCCACTAATGAACACTCTTCGGTCCAGCAAGCTGGGCACTGCTGGAGCAGCTTCCGGGTGCCGATGTCCGCGTCTTTGCGTTCGCGTCGCCTTTTTCGGAACTCGGCAGACTAGCTAAACATGTAGCCCGCTTGAAAGTTAATATTTATGAAGGGCCCTGGGGCTAGCAATTAGGTACCGCCAAGGAGAGACTGCCAGACACTTAATTTATTTATTTTCCCATTTTCCAAATTTGTATAAGCAATTGCGCTTTGTGTCATGACGCGAAACGGCGAGAAATTTGCAAGTTTTTCACTGTGGATAGCTGGATTTTGACTGCTGCAAAGGCAATTTTTACAACTGTACGTCCGACCGTTGGGGGGGGGGACATAGTAGCAGTACCTTGGGGGGGGGGGGATGGCCCCTTTGCCCCCTCCCCCTGGATCCGCCTCTGCACATGTGTGGTTTCAAATTGATCGTGCCTCAAGTTAAAAGTGAAATAACAACATTTTCTATTGCAAAAATTAAATTATGGGAAATTAAAAAATATGTACTAACATATGGTGACGAACAGTATAATCCATCACTATCTCTGGTTTGAATGTTATTTGTAAACAAGTCATAGGGCCAGCAATGAAGTAAGTGCTCCAAGAAGCGTGACAACGTCCCTGATTGGTCAATGAAACAAATTGCATACGCTAAATACGTCGCCATTCTTGGCCAAGTTAATCGCGGAATGCATCACGGTTTTCTGGAACGTTTATTGATTGATTATGAATAAACGGTTTAGATCAATGTTTCATGTGTGCACTGTAATATATTAAATGCCTGTTTGTTGAAAATTGATGGATTTTTGTTGTTGTTGAAATAAGTCGTGAACACTAAATAGTTCGCCGTCCGGGCCAAGTTAAACTGCCGATTTCAATGCACTTTTTTCAAATGAGAGTTGATTCTTCATAGAAGTTCGGTACATATTCGCAAAAGATAGAGTGATGAAACATTATATGCCTTCATGATAAATAACAATGTATAGGCAGACTAATTTTCGCTGGGTTCGATGTTATTGAAATATTGCAATAACAAAAATGTAATTACAAAATTGTGATTACAAAATTATAATTACAAAATTGTTATAACATAATCGAACCTGACCTAAACTTTACAGCAATTACGGCCACGGGGACCCACGTTTAGAACACCCCGCTCGCATTCGCTCCCTGCGCTGTGACCTACCGGGCCAAGTTAGCTGTCTCCACCCCCGGACCCCCAGACCATCTCGTAGATAAGTCGTAAATAAATTTGCCGATGTATTTGCGCGGCCCCGCCCCTTGCAATTGTCAAAAATACGGAGAAAAAACGTTCCAACAACACGTATGAACACTGAAGAAAAAAAAAACGTACCAACGAGAGAAGTAAAAACGTTCCAACGGATTCACGTACGAACGCTTCCAAATGCGGCCCCATCGGCCCCGCCCCTTGTATTCTCAAAATATACGAAAAAAAAGCCGTGCCAACAACACGTACGAACTACGAAGGCTGCAAAAAAAACTTCTAACGAAACCGTTCCAACGGATCCCAAAAATATACGGATAAAAAGACGTTCCAACGACACGTACGAACGCTGACAAAAAAAGTTCTTAACAAAACCATTCTAACGGATCCAATTTTTGTTTTCACAAAGCGCTTGTAACATATTTTATGGTTCATCCTGGCTTTGAAATAGGGATGCGTGAAACGACACAGAAAATTTGAAGTGGAACATAAATAAGTGGTTCATAAACTGGATAGAATCGGATGCAACTTTAACTTCGCATAGATATAAACAACCGTTTTGTCTAACGAAAGGGAATGTTTTCTTGCCTTGCTGATCATTAAATAATATATTTGTAATTTGTATCTAAAGATCTGCCAGGGTTTCAATCGACCTTGCTTCTACCTAACAATTTACAAGCGCCCCTCAGGCCGCCAGAGCGCCCCTCAGGGGGCCAAAGTTTTCCAGGCGGACTCTCAGGCGGACAGAGCGCTCCTCTCAGGCGTCCAGAGCGCCCCCACTCAGGCGGCCAGAGCGCCCCATCTCAGACGGTCAGAGTGCCCCTCTCAGGCGGTCAGAGCGCCCCTTTCAGGCGGCCAGAACACCCCCTCTCAGGCGGCCAGAGCGCACCTCTCTGGCGGCCAGAGCGCCCCTCTCAGGCTGCCAGAGCGCCCCCTCTCAGGCGGCCAGAGCGCCCCCTCTCAGGCAGCGAGAGGGCCCTCTTTCAGGCGGCCAGAGCGCCCCCTCTCAGGCAACCAGAGCACCCCCTCTCAGGCGGCCAGAGCGCCCCCTCTCAGGCGGTCAGAGCGCCTCCTTTCGAGCAACCAGAGCACCCCCTCTCAGGCGGCCAGAGCGCACCCTCTCAGACGGCCAGAGCGCCCCTTCTCAGGCGGCCAGAGCGCCCCCTCTCAGGCCAGCAGCTCCTGCCAAACACAAGGCTCCCCTCGGCTGAGTTTGGTGGCAACTGCCCCCTTCCCCTGCCCCCCTCCTCTCCCACCGCCACTTCCAGAGCGCCTCCTCAGGCTGCCAGAGCCCCCCTCATGCGGCTAGAGCGCCCTCTCAGGAAGCCAGAGCGCCCCCTCAGGCAGCCAGAGCGCCCCCTCAGGCGGCCAGAGCGCCCCCTCAGGCGGCCAGAGCGCCTCCTCAGGCGGCCAGAGCATCCCCTCAGGCGGCCAGAGCGCCCCTCAGGCGGCAAGAGCGCCCCCCCCCCCCCCTAAGGCGGCCAGAGTGCCCCTCAGGTTGCCAGAGCGCCCCTCAGACAGCCAGAGCGCCCCTCAGGCAGCCAGAGCGCCCGCTCAGGCGGCCAGAGCGCCCCTCAGGCGGCCAGAGCGCCCCTCAGGCAGCCAGAGCGCCCCTCAGGCGACCAGAGTGGCCCCTCAGACGGCCAGAGCGCCCACTCAGGCAGCCAGAGCGCCCCTCAAGCGGCAAGAGCGCCCCCTCAAGCGGCCAGAGTGCCCCCTCAGGCTGCCAGAGCGCCCCTCAGGCAACCAGAGCGCCCCCTCAGGCGGCCAGAGCGCCCCCTCAGGCGGCCAGAGCGCCCCCTCAGGTTGCCAGAGCGCTCCCTCAGGCAGCCAGAGCGCCCCTGCAGGCGGCCAGAGACCCCCTTGGCTTCCCTTGGCCTTGGCTTTCCCTTGGAATCCGCAGCCCCTGCCAAACACAAAGCGCTCCTCGGCTGTTTTTTTTTGGGGGGGGGGGGCAACTGCCCCCCCCTGTCCCCCTCTTCCGCCGCCCCTGAGACAGGACCCTCAGTGGCGATCAGACACTCCAGAACTAGGCTGGGAGCCAGAACTAGGCTAGGGAAGTAGTCATTTGCCCCCAGACGAGGCAGGGCCCCGAAGGCCCCCAGTATCTATCAGGGGTTACCATGACCAGGTGCTGGCCGAGAGCGCCTCAGGCCGACCAACCTAGGGCCCCTCAGGACGACCTAGGGCCATCTTATGTCGGCGGAGGGCCCTTTAGGCCGTCCGGAGGCCCTCAGGTCGACTTGGTGCCTCTTAGGCGCCTAGCAAGGGTCCCCTCATGCCAACCAAGGCCCTTCCTTAGACTGACGGGGTCCTCACAGACCGACCGAGGGCCCCTCAGGCCTACCAACCGAGTGCCCCATCAGGACGACCTAGGACCCTCTTAGGCCGGCCGAAGGTTCCTTTAGGCCGATCGGGGGCTCCTCAGGCCGACCGGGGACCCTCTTAAGCCTAGCAAGGGCTCCCACAGGCCGAACGAGGGCACCCTCGGGCCGACTGAGCGCTCCCTCAGGACGACTGAGTGCCCCATATGCCAACCAAGGGTCTATCAGGCCGACCAAGGACCCCTTAGACCGACCGGGCCCCCCACAGGCCGACCGAGGGCCTATCAGGCCAACCGAGCTCCCCTTAGGCCAACCAGGCCCCCACTGGCCGACTGAGGGCCCCTCAGGCCGACCAACCTAGGCCCCCTCAGGACGACCTAGGGCCCTCTTAGGCCGGTGGTCGAGGGCCTCTTAGACCGGCTGAGCCCCTCAGGCCCACCGGGGGCCCTCTTAAGACTAGCAAGGGCTCCCTCATGCCCCTCAGGCTACCCAAGAGCCTTAGGCCGGCTGGGGGCCCGTTGGGCCCCTTAGGCGCCGACCGGGCCCCACAGGCCCACCGATGGCCCCTCAGGCCGACCAACCTAGGGCCCCCTCAAGACGACCAAGGGCACTCAGGTAGACTGGGGTCCCTCTTGGGCCGGCTGATAGCCCCCTTAGGCCGACAGGGCCCCTCCGACCGATCGGGGGCCCTCTTAAGCCTAACAAGGGCGACCGAGGGCACCCCCAGGCCGACCGAGGCCTCCCTCGGGCCGACTGAGGGCCCTAAGTCCGAACAAAGACTCTCTTAACCCGCGCCGTGCCGGTGCTCGGCGCCACCTTCGCCGTGCCGGGGGGAGGTGTTTAGACACCCCCTCTAACTCAAAACTAAAGGGGATAGAAAGACGCGGAAAACGCGTTCGAAAGCTCTCGACAGGCATATTCGAAAAAAACTAAAGATATTTGTTTTTCCTAAAGCCAATATTGAGGTCACCAGAGGTTATCAAAGGTCAAATTTTCCAGTTTTAGGACTTCGCTCCAGAAACCCCCAGATATCACAGGAACTATGCTAAGAACAAACGAGAAAAACAAACAATGGAAAGCTCTTGAAAAATGCAAGCAGTAAGGTTTCCTCAGATTTTAGTTCAGGTAAATAGTTTAGAAAGGCTACTTTTTACAAAACAGTTTTTCACGAATAGTTTTTACCTCATAACGACAAGGCAACAATGTTTATGCTATCGTGTTTGTCTCGTCAAAGCGCTTTGACTCATTAGTGTTGACCAGGTAAGGTCAACTTAAAAATCTGACCTCAGGTCAAGGTCAAGTGGTGACCCAAGTAGGTCATGTTGCATATGGGAAGATGTGCCTCGACGAGACAAACACATTGGTGTCGGTTTCATTTCTCTATCGTCATTATGTCGAGAGTTATTGAAACACAACTGTTGGTGACCTCGGATGACCTCGGCTGACCCTGTAAGGGTCACTGAACAAAAATGGCACCTAGGTCATCAAGAATGGCCTATAATAACATGATCCAGAAGGAATTATACCAATATCTTGCGTATCCTTGGAATAGGAAGCATTTGAATATTTCCCCATTGATTTATAATGGAGAGGTCACGAAATTGACCCGACCTTAGGTCGCTGATATAAAAATCCAAGATAAACGATTTGTAGATATATATATATATATGACCTTATGAAATTCTGTAAGTGTATAACCGATCATTTAAAAACTGTGACTGTGGTACGCCCACAAGTTTTTTTTGGAGGTGGAGTGACGTGACCTAGTTTGGTGACCTGACCTGAGCTGACCCGAGGATTTGTTTTATACATAATGTGGGCAATTGATGCCCAAACAGCTGTGCCAAAAACGGTGGCGCTGCGCGCCGCTGTTTTGCCGCTATCTTCGAGAGAAAAAACGGAGGGGGAGGGGGGGGGGGGGGGGGGTGGGTCTAAACACCACCACCCCCCCCCCCCCCGAGGGACCCGGAGTCGAGGGGCCCGGAGCACCCCTCGGCCCCTCAGCCCATATGGAAGCGGCGGAGCGGCCGAGGAGCCCAAAACTCAAATACCCAGGCTTACCAGGCTTAAAGGGAATAGATAGGTCACTTTATGTTTATTTCTTTATGTTTATTTGCTTTCATCGACAACAGAGTCATACTCCACTGACAGGCGAAGTCAAAAAGATTACTTAGAAAAAGATAAAAAGACACCTTAAAAGTTGTCTTGAAATTCAACCATGAAATTCAACCAACCATCTTGAGCTCAAAAATACGAATATGACTTTCGTTTGGACAACTGATGGGTATATGTGGAGAAAGAAGTAAGTTTCTCTTTGTATTTCACGAGAAATCGTACGATGACAGCTGGCGTTCTGGCTCCGCCCCGCTCCGCCTGACGCCAAGTACGGTCTCTGACAAGGGGCCGCCGCGCCACCCGGGCGGCTGAGTGGATTTAACGAGGCGTCGTGATCAGAGTCTACGTGCCCGATAGTGTACCTGCCTCCAGGGGCTCAGCCAGACCTTCAGAAGGGGGGGGGGGGGGGGAGCCCCTGTGAGAGGCCCTCCACCCCCAAAAATACACCTGGATATGAAAAACTCTACGGATTTCGGCCACTTTATTTTGTGAGGCCCTCTTTTTAACAATTTTTCTTCGTCTGCTTTTGATGAGCTGGATTGGACCAGGACCCTCAGTAGGCATTGTACTGAGCGCATTACAAATTTGTATTGTTACGTACAGGAGATAATAAAACATATCTTAGCTGACAACAGGTGGGGGTCGGCTTTTGCGTGAAAGGGCGGCTGAAATGACGAATAAATATACCCCCATTTTCATACGTGTATTTGCCTTTGCAGCATTTTGTATGTGGATTTTCATGTTATAGTAGGTAGGTATGTACTTGTTAGTTAGCGCCGCGAGGCGGCGCAAAATTTTTACGGTTTTGCCTGATAAAACCAAGAAATATAGGCGGTGGGCCTTGTAGCTCGGATAATAAGCTAAAAATGCTATTAATTCAATTCAGCGTTATGACGAACCGATGACGATGGCTATGGCTTCGTTATGACGATGACTACCGATGTGACGCCGGGAAGCGGCGTGAAAATTTTAATTTTAGGTCCTGGAAAATTAAATGTTAATATTAGAACCGGACCGTGAGGTAAGATGGCTTGGGAGATGGTCCTGGCCTGTTTCCACTATTAGCTCTTCAGTCCAGCAAATTGTGCACCGCTGGAGCAGCTTCCGGGTGCCGATCTCCTCGTCTTTGCGTTCACGTCGCCTTTTTCGGAACTCGGCAAACTTGCTAAACATGTAGCCTGCTTGAAACTTAAAAGTAAATATTTTATGAAGGGAATGGGCCCTGGGGCCAGCAATTATCGCCAAGGAGAGCCTCTGCCAGACACTTAATGCAATTATTTTTGCCATTTTCCAACTTTGTTAAAAACAATGTTAGAAAAAAAATTGTGCGAAATTTTCCAGTTTTTGACAGCTGAATTTTTACTGCACTGCAAAGGCAATTTTTACGATAAATTTTTAATTTTTCCCGCAAAAGTTGGGGAAGGGGGAGGGTGGGTGGGGGCTCGACCCCCTCCCTCGCCTTCTAAAAGTGGGGGAGTTTGCCCAGACCTCCCCCCCCCCGCCCCGACCCTCCCTTCCTGGCTGACAAATATTACAGCACACTCTCCTGAGAGGAAAATCGTTAAATTGTTTTGAACTGCCACACTCCTCCCCCCGAATTAAGAAAAACGCATCAGACTTATCAAATTACCATTTTTAGACCCAAGAAAACATTGCACCAGGTGGGTCAGAGTACAGCACATTACCGCTCATTATGACCTCGGCGACCACGGCTAGCAGGCGCTCCAGGCGACGGCTAGCAACCCCTGGGCAGGCTCGAGGGCCCCGTTCACATACTCAATGGCTTTCTGGATAAGCTCGAGAGGGCCCTGAACAGACTCAATGACCCCTTGGCAAGCCGAGATGTCCCTGATCAGACTCTAATAGCCCCTGGGCAGGCTCAAAAGGCCCCTGAACAGGATCAATGTACCATTGGGAAAGCTCGAGAGGCCCCTGAACAGTCTCGAATGGCCCCTAGGCAGGTTCAAGAGGACCCTTGAACAGACTCAATGGGCCCCGGGGCAGGCTCGAGAGGTCCTGGGCAGGTTCGAGAGGCCCCTGAACAGACTCAATGGGCACCTGGGCAAGTTCGAGAGGCCTCTGGGCAGGCTCTAATGGCCCCTGGGCAGGTTCGAGAGGCCCCTGAACAGACTCGATGGGCCTCTGGGAAAACTATAATTGGCCGCTGGGCAGGTTCAAGAGGCCCCAAAACAGACTATAATGGGCCCCTGGCCAGGCTCGAGAGGCCCCTGAACATACTCAATGGGCCCATGGACATGCTCGAGAGGCCACTGGGCAGATTTGTTGGGCCATGGGTGGGCTCAATTGGCCCAGGGACAAGTAGACATGCTCTAGAGGCCCCTGGGCTGGTTTTGGGGGCCCTGAGTGGGCTCAATGGGCCCCAGGGCATGCTCGAAAAGTCCCTGGGCATGTTCTTGCGCCCTTAAGTGGGCTCAATGGGGCCCCTGGACATGCTCGAGAGGCCCCTGGACAGTTTTTTGGGCCCCTCGGTGGGCTCAATGTGCCCCTGGACATGCCCAAGAGGCCCCTGGGCCGGCTTCGAAAGCCCTTCAGTGTCTCTGAGGGCCCTTAACATGCACCAGAGTGACCCTTGTCTGGTTTGAGGGCTCCTCTGCGACTTTTTGAAAGCCATTTAGCTAATGCAAATGGTACCTGGGCCAATATCGGTGGGGCCTCCTGTGACCCGTAAGAGGGCGGGGGGAAATTGCCCCCTCCCCCCCCCTGGCTGCGCCCCCTGCCTTCCTCCGGCGACGAGCGTTCATGGCGTCCCGATCGTCCGACCATGGCGTCCCGATCGGAACAGCGGACATGAAACCGGGCCCACTAATCCTGTGTCGAAATTACTTAGCGTAGGGAGGTAATTCTTTCACCACAACCCATTTTTAGATCTGCTCTACAAATCTGCTATCTCAGTCCAAAACCCCATGATAAAGGTGAACTATTCCCCTTAAAGGGAAATAATGACCTTTTTCCACAAAAATGGAGTTAGCACTTGAAATCGCAAGACGAGACCAAAATATATTGTAAATTCATCACATTTTGCATGAAAACTTTCCTACCGAAAGATATTTCAAGTTAAAGTTGATAAGCGTTCCACACATTTTTAACGACCGGTACTTGCAAGTACTTTTGGTCCTCATCAAACTGCGGGCTTTTCCCGTATTGTTTTTTTACGCAATGGAGTGGAAAATATATTGTGCGTTCTACTCGTTGTGATTATATGCCCGGCGATCTTCTAAAACTAACAGCGATTGGAAAAAGTGGCAATAAAATCGGAAGCTCATCGATGCACATCAACGCGGTATAGTTAGTGGTTGCGACCCTCAATTTTTGCAAATCGATTCATCTGTTTTCAACATTAGGAGTATTGTATAATTTGTCTGTGGCTGTATATAACACTATGCTTTATATTATCATGAAAAATAATAATTTTTCCCCAAAAAACTAACAAACAATAACACAAAACTGGCAATTAAATCGGAAGCTCATCGATGCACATCGACGGTGACCTATTTAGCGTCGGCGATTTGTTTACAAAGTCATTATCATGCTTCTCGGCGCACTTAACCATTGTGGCGAGTTGTAGCGAGTAGCGCTTTCGTTCTCCATGGCAACCAGGCGTGAGCCAATGAAAAGCCAGAACGTATTCCCTTTCTGGCTTTTGATTGGCTAACGCCTGGTTGCCATGGAGAACGAAAGCGCTACTAGCGCTATTAGCGTGTGTCCGAGCAGCGCTCAGTTTGATCGGAAACGTCACAGAGCCTCCAAAAATGCCGCGCACTCGATGTAAACAATGGTAGGGAAGGACGAATTTGTCAATGACCTTCATGAAGTACACAAGGTACTTGTTTTGTATTTTTTCCAAACTTACAACTTTCAATATGGGAATAATTTTATTTAATTCTTAAATTTAAATAAAATAATTGTAAAATCATAGCGGAAGCCTAAGAAATTGTTGCTAACAAAATCAAAAGGTCATTATTTCCCTTTAACCCGCGCCGTGCCGGGGACTAGTGGGGGTGTTTAGACACCCCCCTCTCCCCCTCCGTTTTTTTCTCTCTTGAAGATAGCGGCAAAACAGCGGCGCGCAGCGCCACCGTTTTTGGCACAGCTGTTTGGGCATCAATTGCCCACATTATGTATAAAACAAATCCTCGGGTCAGCTCAGGTCAGGTCACCAAACTAGGTCACGTCACTCCACCTCCAAAAAAAAACTTGTGGGCGTACCACAGTCACAGTTTTTAAATGATCGGTTATACACTTACAGAATTTCATAAGGTCATATATATATATCTACAAATCGTTTATCTTGGATTTTTATATCAGCGACCTATGGTCGGGTCAATTTCGTGACCTCTACATTATAAATCAATGGGGAAATATTCAAATGCTTCCTATTCCAAAGATACGCAAGATATTGGTATAATTCCTTCTGGATCATGTTATTATAGGCCATTCTTGATGACCTAGATGCCATTTTTGTTCAGTGACCCTTACAGGGTCAGCCGAGGTCATCCGAGGTCACCAACAGTTGTGTTTCAATAACTCTCGACATAATGACGATAGAGAAATGAAACCGACACCAATGTGTTTGTCTCGTCGAGGCACATCTTCCCATATGCGACATGACCTACTTGGGTCATCACTTGACCTTTACCTGAAGTCAAATTTTTAAGTTGACCTTACCTGGTCAACACTAATGAGTCAAAGCGCTTTGACGAGACAAACACGATAGCATCAACATTGTTGCCTTGTCGTTATGAGTTAAAAACTATTCGTGAAAAACTGTTTTGTAAAAAGTAGCTTTTCTAAGCTATTTACCTGAACTAAAATCTGAGGAAGCCTTACTGCTTGCATTTTTCAAGAGCTTTCCGTTGTTTGTTTTTTTCTCGTTTGTTCTTAGCATAGTTCCTGTGATATCTGGGGGTTTCTGGAGCGAAGTCCTAAAACTGGAAAATTTGACCTTTGATAACCTCTGGTGACCTCAATATTGGCTTTAGGAAAAACAAATATCTTTACTTTTTTCGAATATGCCTGTCGAGAGCTTTCGAACGCGTTTTCCGCGTCTTTCTATCCCCTTTAGTTTTGAGTTAGAGGGGGTGTCTAAACACCTCCCCCCGGCACGGCGAAGGTGGCGCCGAGCACCGGCACGGCGCGGGTTAAGAGAGTCTTTGTTCGGACTTAGGGCCCTCAGTCGGCCCGAGGGAGGCCTCGGTCGGCCTGGGGGTGCCCTTGGTCGCCCTTGTTAGGCTTAAGAGGGCCCCGATCGGTCGGAAGGGCCTGTCGGCCTAAGGGGGCTCTCAGCCGGCCCAAGAGGGACCCCAGTCTACCTGAGTGCCCTTGGTCGTCTTGAGGGGGCCCTAGGTTGGTCGGCCTAAGGGGCCATCGGTGGGCCTGTGGGGCCCGGTCGGCGCCTAAGGGGCCTAACGGGCCCCCAGCCGGCCTAAGGCTCTTGGGTAGCCTGAGGGGCATGAGGGAGCCCTTGCTAGGTTTAAGAGGGCCCCCGGTGAGCCTGAGGGGCTCAGCCGGTCTAAGAGGCCCTCGACCACCGGCCTAAGAGGGCCCTAGGTCGTCCTGAGGGGGCCTAGGTTGGTCGGCCTGAGGGGCCCTCAGTCGGCCAGTGGGGACCTGGTTGGCCTAAGGGGAGCTCGGTAGGCCTGATAGGCCCTCGGTCGGCCTGTGGGGGGCCCGGTCGATCTAAGGGGTCCTCGGTCGGCCTGATAGGCCCTTGGTTGGCCTATGGGGCACTCAGTTGTCCTGAGGGAGCGCTCAGTCGGCCCGAGGGTGCCCTCGTTCGGCCTGTGGGAGCCCTTGCTAGGCTTAAGAGGGTCCCCAGTCGGCCTGAGGAGCCCCCGATCGGCCTAATGGAACCTTCGGCCGGCCTAAGAGGGTCCTAAGTCGTACTGATGGGGCACTCGGTTGGTCGGCCTGAGGGGCCCTCGGTCGGTCTGTGAGGACCCCGTCAGTCTAAGGAAGGGCCTTGGTTGGCCTGAGGGGACCCTTGCTAGGCGCCTAAGAGGCACCACAGTCGACCTGAGGGCCTCCGGACGGCCTAAAGGGCCCTCCGCCGACATAAGATGGCCCTAGGTCGTCCTGAGGGGTCCTAGGTTGGTCGGCCTGAGGCGCTCTCGGCCAGCACCTGGTCATGGTAACCCCTGATAGATACTGGGGGCCTTCGGGGCCCTGCCTCGTCTGGGGGCAAATGACTACTTCCTTAGCCTAGTTCTGGCTCCCAGCCTAGTTCTGGAGTGTCTGATCGCCACTGGGGGTCCTGTCTCAGGGGCGGCGGAAGAGGGGGGCAGGGGGGGGGGGGGCAGTTGCCCCCCCCCCCCCCAAAAAAAAATCAGCCGAGGAGCGCTTTGTGTTTGGCAGGGGCTGCGGATTTCAAGGGAAAGCCAAGGCCAAGGGAAGCCAAGGGGGCCTCTGGCCGCCTGCAGGGGCGCTCTGGCTGCCTGAGGGAGCGCTTTGGCCGCCTGAGGGGGCGCTCTGGCTGCCTGAGGGGGCGCTCTGGCAACCTGAGGGGGCGCTCTGGCCGCCTGAGGGGGCGCTCTGGCTGCCTGAGGGGGCGCTCTGGCAACCTGAGGGGGCGCTCTGGCCGCCTGAGGGGGCGCTCTGGCCGCCTGAGGGGGCGCTCTGGCCGCCTGAAGGGGCGCTCTGGTTGCCTGCGGAGGCGCTCTGGCTGCCTGAGGGGCGCTCTGGCAGCCTGAGGGGGCACTCTGGCCGCTTGAGGAGGCGCTCTTGCCGCTTGAGGGGGCGCTCTGGCTGCCTGAGTGGGCGCTCTGGTCGTCTGAGGGGCCACTCTGGTCGCCTGAGGGGCGCTCTGGCTGCCTGAGGGGGCGCTCTGGCTGCCTGAGGGGGCGCTCTGGCAACCTGAGGGGGCGCTCTGGCCGCCTGAGGGGGCGCTCTGGCCGCCTGAGGGGGCGCTCTGGCCGCCTGAGGGGGCGCTCTGGTTGCCTGCGGAGGCGCTCTGGCTGCCTGAGGGGCGCTCTGGCAGCCTGAGGGGGCACTCTGGCCGCTTGAGGAGGCGCTCTTGCCGCTTGAGGGGGCGCTCTGGCTGCCTGAGTGGGCGCTTTGGTCGTCTGAGGGGCCACTCTGGTCGCCTGAGGGGCGCTCTGGCTGCCTGAGGGGCGCTCTGGCTGTCTGAGGGGCGCTCTGGCTGCCTGAGGGGCGCTCTGGCTGTCTGAGGGGCGCTCTGGCAACCTGAGGGGCACTCTGGCCGCCTTAGGGGGGGGGGGGGGGGCGCTCTTGCCGCCTGAGGGGCGCTCTGGCCGCCTGAGGGGATGCTCTGGCCGCCTGAGGAGGCGCTCTGGCCGCCTGAGGGGGCGCTCTGGCCGCCTGAGGGGGCGCTCTGGCTGCCTGAGGGGGCGCTCTGGCTTCCTGAGAGGGCGCTCTAGCCGCATGAGGGGGGCTCTGGCAGCCTGATGGAAGTGAATTCAACTGGGAAAGATGGTATCAAAGAAATCAGGTAACAGCTTTAAATAGACGGCTCAAAGACGAGTATATTAAAAACCAAGTTCAAAAACTACTGTCACACAAACACCAGCCATATAAATATCACCAGACATTACGCACGATTTTAGGACGGACACGAGACGACACCATTCCTCCCCTTCATTCTAACCAAAACGACATCATCATTGACGACAAAGAAAAAGCAACACTATTAAATAATTATTTCGCTGCACAATCCACTCTCAAGATTCCAGACAACCACAAACCACCACCACACACCACAGATGGACTGCCGGTACCCACTCTAGAAAATATTTCCACTTCCGAAAGTAAGGTTCTTCGAATTCTTAACTCCCTTGACTCAAACAAATCGACTGGCCCTGATGGATTACCTGTACAATTGCTGAAACTTGTTGCTCTTTTGATCTCAAAACCACTAGCGCAGTTGTTTAATAAGTCTCTATCATCAGGACAATTCCCAGCTAAGTTTAAAGAAGCAAACATCAAACCGATATTAAAAAAGAAAGGTTCACCATCCGACTATTCATGCTATCGACCAATCAGTATACTTTCGGCCCTTTCAAAAGTTTTCGAAAAAATTGTGTACAAGAATATTTACAATCATTTCGCTGAACACTCTCTCCTAACTGACAAACAAAGTGGGTATCGGCAGAGTCACAGTACTCAACAGCAACTCTTATACTTGACACACAACTTATACAAATCACTCGACTCAGGACGCGACTTTACAGCTATATATCTCGACATTTCTAAATACTTCGACAAAATATGGCATAAAGGACTCCTGGAAAAAAGCAAAAATGAGTTTGGAATCACAGGACGACTCCACGACTGGCTCTCATCATACTTACAAGACAGACGACAGCGAGTACAAGTACGAGACACTTTTTCGGCGACTCAAACCATTAACGCAGGATGCCCACAGGGCTCCGTACTTGGGCCATTATTAGCACTTATCTATCTCAACGGATTCTCTAATCGGACGCAGAACGACATTCTTTTCTTTGCTGACGACACCTCTCTCTATGCCTCACACACAACAAGTGACGTACACGTGACACAACAGACACTGCAACGCGACCTTGACGAAATATATAGGTACGGTCAAGAATGGGCCGTACACATTCAACACCACAAAAACAATCCAACAGACATTCTCACACAAACGCTTATACAAGACACCAACACTTAGGTTCGGAGGCGACCTTATACCAGTACATAACAGTCATACACACCTCGGCATGACATTCTCTACTGACCTCCGATTTCACCAACACATCAACATGACATGCCACAAAATAAACAAAGCACTCAGTCCTCTGTACCCAATAGCGAAACACTTACCAAGGCCCATTCTTGACCAAATCTACAAAGCTTACATCAGACCTTATTTTGACTACTGCGACGCCATCTATGACGGACTTATCACAATACAAGACGCAACTAGACTAGAAACACTACAAAACAGAGCTGCGAGACTTGTCACTGGAGGACTCTATAGAACACATACTGACAAACTACTGGCCGAAGTAGGATGGGATAGACTGACAACGAGACGACGCATACACAGATTGACATTGTACCATAAACTGAACAATCCAGGACAACATTCACCACAATACATCAGAGACATACTACCAAACACGCGGGCTCAAGACACCAACAGAGAACTAAGAAACGCCAGCACGCACACAACAGCAACCAGCCACACATCATCATACCACAAGTAATTTTTTTTCCAGCAACAGGCAAGCAATGGAACCAACTACACAACACTACAAGACATCTCACACACATGGACTTCAAAAAGCAGCTTTGCGAGCAGCTGGGCGTGCCCGATCCACCCAATTACTATTTAGTGGGACCAAAAAGGGGAAAATTTTGCATGCAAGATTTAGAATGAATATGTCCCACTTAAATTCAAATTTATTTCGCATTCAAAAATCAGTTTCGCATGCGTGCCAGTGTGGACATCATACAGAAAATACTAGTCATTACGTTCTTTCATGTCCAAAATTTACAGAACAAAGAAGCTTACTGTTCCATAATATTTATCAATCCTTAAACTTTGACTTAAGAAATAAACTACCATCAGATCAACTACAAATATTATTATACGGTGCAGATCTCAGCAGCGATGGTGGTCGGGGGGTAGCCCTCAAATTCCAAAATTTCTTGCGTGTTTCCAACCGATTTATTGACCTCTACTGAACATTTTTATCACTTTGTCCAGCAGGTGGACGTGACTTCCCTGGCGGAACGCTGGAGCTGGCTGGCCGGGTGGACGAGGCTGGGCGGGCTGTACCGTGGCGGCGGTCGCAGTTAAACGTTTGATTTCTTTCAGACAGGGTGCTTTAATTTAAGCTTTTGCTTTTGCGCCCTTCTGCTTCTGCTTTATGTTGAAATGCTAATTAATTTATGTTTAATAAACATGCTGATGATGATGATGATGACGATAACGAGTACTTGATCGGCACTACTGTCCACCACTTTTATCTTAAGATCAATTTTAGAGTTTTAAATTATCTGCAAGTCCTATACTGGATCACGAAATTATTATGCAATTCAAAGCTGACGGGACTTTGTATTACTACACACTGTTCGTTGAGGTTTTGTGTTTTTGTGGTTTTCTTTTCTCTGGCCTTTAGCGTTGATAATTTGGTGGTGACGTATTAATTTTTTGGCATGAAAATTCATGGAAAATATAGAATTGTATGGGAAAATTACTGCTGTCGTTGGAACAAAACAAGTTGATTTTCTTTCAAATATTGCTTATTTTACCGGAAATATGCCATACGTGAGGTGTTTTTATTAGCATAAAAGAGATGACTGGCTCTGCCTCAGCCGGTCCTGCAGAAAATACGCGGTGGCATCACCGCGCACTTTGGAATGTCCTTACGTGCAGAAGAGATCATTTCCAGAAAAATGTGGCTACCGTGAGACTTCTACCACCTTTATAAGTACGTTTTACTATGTAACTCAATTTTTCTGGGAAAAACCCGTATAATCCCTTTAACTTGGATCGATCATCGATCGATCGATTGGATCGATCCTACACCAGCGCGGTGTCCAGCGCGGATGGTTCACAGCCTGGCTGCATGGGCATACCCAGACCGTACGGGGTGGTTCGAGCTCGCTGTACGTGACTCACGGGGTGGTCCAAGGGTCCATCTTAGGGCCCGTACTGTTTTTGCTCTTCACGAACGATCTGCCACAGCACCTCCCATATGGGAGAATCGTGATGTATGCTGACGACGCCCAGTTCCTTGACGCTGACTTTCCATCAAACGTTCATGCTCTAAACACTCGTGTTGAAAGCTCTTTAGTCATAGCTATGAAGTGGTTCACACAGAACCGTCTAAAAATTAATCCGGCCAAAACGGAGATGATCCTCCTGAGATCTCGCCGTCAAAACGTCACCTTCACCTCCGACTTCTCTGTTCATTTCGGCAATCACGAAATTTCGCCCTCACAGAGCGTCAAGGTGCTTGGTGTCGTCATCGACTCACACCTAACATGGAACTGTCACATCGCGTCTGTTGTTCAGCGCTGCTACTGTGTGCTGGTGGGTCTGGCGCGAGTCCAACATAAGCTGCCGAAATGCATCAGACGTCTGTTGATAGAGGCTCTCGTCTTCCCTCACATACGTTATTGTATAACGATGTGGGGAAATTGTACAGCAGCACAGAGGCAGCGCGTCCAAAAGGCGATTCATTTTGGTGTCCGCATCGTGGCCGGACTCGGCCGGCGAGACCATGTCACTCCGTCATTGCAGGAGCTGGGGTGGCCTAGTGTAGATAGGGGAGTCGTGGCCGGACTCGGCCGGCGCGACCATGTCACTCCGTCATTGCAGGAGCTGGGGTGGCCTAGTGTAGATAGGGGAGTCGTGGCCGGACTCGGCCGGCGCGACCATGTCACTCCGTCATTGCAGGAGCTGGGGTGGCCTAGTGTAGATAGGGGAGTCGTGGCCGGACTCGGCCGGCGCGACCATGTCACTCCATCATTGCAGGAGCTGGGGTGGCCTAGTGTAGATAGGGGAGTCGTGGCCGGACTCGGCCGGCGCGACCATGTCACTCCGTCATTGCAGGAGCTGGAGTGGCCTAGTGTAGATAGGGGAGTCGTGGCCGGACTCGGCCGGCGCGACCATGTCACTCCGTCATTGCAGGAGCTGGGGTGGCCTAGTGTAGATAGGGGAGTCGTGGCCGGACTCGGCCGGCGAGACCATGTCGCTCCGTTATTGCAGGAGCTGGGGTGGCCTAGTGTAGATGAAATGCTCACCGAACGTGACATCGCCACAATGCGCCACCTCATCACTGCTCCTGGCGCCTCAGAACTGTTGCGTGTTGCGGCGCGCCGACGTGTCCGCCCGCCGCACGCGCGCCACTGAAGGCGGCCAGCTCGAGCTGCCCCGTGTGCGGACGGAGTTCGCCAGGCGCAGCTTCCTGTACCGAGCCGCGCGCGCATGGAACGGCCTGTCACCAGAGGCTGGACAAAGGCTACATGTAGCAACTCTGTAGCCATATTGACGGTTTTGCGTATTCTGCCACTCTTTTAGCGTTGCCGCCATTGCGTTTTATTGTGCGTGTTTTATACTACAGTTCTTCACATACATGTACTGACGTGGATGCCATAAAATCCATGTAATAGAGGATCCGAATACATGATCGGTATCTGTATCTGTACACCCCTGCCACGAAGCGGTCCAAAGTCACGCGGTGCAATCGCAAACTCAACCTGCCGATTTCCGCCCGCCAGCTGGCAGCACTGCAGAACAAGGGGCAGCACCATAAGAACACCGCACTCAGCGTTTCACAGGTCTATATTCTGTCAACTGAACGATTGGTACAGAGGGCGCTGGTTCCAGTTGTAGTGTCTGGTGCGGCGTGCATTGATGTTCAAGAGATTGATCGGCACCATGGGCGTGCGTGACTGTTGACGAAGAGCAAGGCTTAGGGGCACCGCAACTGCTACGCGGCTGAAATTACATGCGTTCGGTGGTCGTTTGCTGTGACCAGTAACACCCACGAGCCTCCTACGCGATATGTGGCATCCACGAGCTTCCACAAAACTATGGAGCCTTGGAGGTGCGCGACTCTTGATTATGTGTGCTCCTGCCTCCATGCCATGCCGCTCCTGCCATGCCGTGTGTGCTCCTGCCTCCATGCCATGCCGCTCCTGCCATGCCGTGTGTGCTCCTGCCTCCATGCCATGCCGCTCCTGCCATGCCGTGTGTGCTCCTGCCTCCATGCCATGCCGCTCCTGCCATGCCGTGTGTGCTCCTGCCTCCATGCCATGCCGCTCCTGCCATGCCGTGTGTGCTCCTGCCTCCATGCCATGCCGCTCCTGCCATGCCGTGTGTGCTCCTGCCTCCATGCCATGCCGCTCCTGCCATGCCGTGTGTGCTCCTGCCTCCATGCCATGCCGCTCCTGCCATGCCGTGTGTGCTCCTGCCTCCATGCCATGCCGCTCCTGCCATGCCGTGTGTGCTCCTGCCTCCATGCCATGCCGCTCCTGCCATGCCGTGTGTGCTCCTGCCTCCATGCCATGCCGCTCCTGCCATGCCGTGTGTGCTCCTGCCTCCATGCCATGCCGCTCCTGCCATGCCGTGTGTGCTCCTGCCTCCATGCCATGCCGCTCCTGCCATGCCGTGTGTGCTCCTGCCTCCATGCCATGCCGCTCCTGCCATGCCGTGTGTGCTCCTGCCTCCATGCCATGCCGCTCCTGCCATGCCGTGTGTGCTCCTGCCTCCATGCCATGCCGCTCCTGCCATGCCGTGTGTGCTCCTGCCTCCATGCCATGCCGCTCCTGCCATGCCGTGTGTGCTCCTGCCTCCATGCCATGCCGCTCCTGCCATGCCGTGTGTGCTCCTGCCTCCATGCCATGCCGCTCCTGCCATGCCGTGTGTGCTCCTGCCTCCATGCCATGCCGCTCCTGCCATGCCGTGTGTGCTCCTGCCTCCATGCCATGCCGCTCCTGCCATGCCGTGTGTGCTCCTGCCTCCATGCCATGCCGCTCCTGCCATGCCGTGTGTGCTCCTGCCTCCATGCCATGCCGCTCCTGCCATGCCGTGTGTGCTCCTGCCTCCATGCCATGCCGCTCCTGCCATGCCGTGTGTGCTCCTGCCTCCATGCCATGCCGCTCCTGCCATGCCGTGTGTGCTCCTGCCTCCATGCCATGCCGCTCCTGCCATGCCGTGTGTGCTCCTGCCTCCATGCCATGCCGCTCCTGCCATGCCGTGTGTGCTCCTGCCTCCATGCCATGCCGCTTCTGCCATGCCGTGTGTGTTCCTGCCTCCATGCCATGCCGCTCCTGCCATGCCGTGTGTGCTCCTGCCTCCATGCCATGCCGCTCCTGCCATGCCGTGTGTGCTCCTGCCTCCATGCCATGCCGCTCCTGCCATGCCGTGTGTCCTCCTGCCTCCATGCCATGTCGCTCCTGCCATGCCGTGTGTGCTCCTGCCTCCATGCCATGCCGCTCCTGCCATGCCGTGTGTGCTCCTGCCTCCATGCCATGCCGCTCCTGCCATGCCGTGTGTGCTCCTGCCTCCATGCCATGCCGCTCCTGCCATGCCGTGTGTGCTCCTGCCTCCATGCCATGCCGCTCCTGCCATGCCGTGTGTGCTCCTGCCTCCATGCCATGCCGCTCCTGCCATGCCGTGTGTGCTCCTGCCTCCATGCCATGCCGCCATGCCATAAGCGCACCAAAAGGATGAAAGACCGTGCGGACTGCGGGGTGTCGGTATTAACCCTCGCCAGTGCAGGGGGGGGGGGGGGGGGGCTCATCTCGTGGACGGTCAAACACTCGAACACTCGACACTCCCTCATGACTATAGCATACTGACATGTCATCCTCTCAACACCTTTGCCCTTCAGACCAAAGGTGCTGAGGCCTCCACGTTATCTCATGACGCTGCCATTTCGCTTCACCAGTAAATTATCGGCGTGTGTATCGCAGTCAGGCCTGTCGCTGTCCGGCGCCGTTCCGACCATATCTGTCTGTCGCTGGGTATACTGGTGAGTGGTGTGTGTCGTGTCCGAGCCAGGGCCAGGCCTCTATAATATCGGCTGACGACTGATAAATCACGGCTGACGTATGGCAGTGTTTTCGGGGACAGGGGTATGTTGGCCCGTCTGGCAGTCCGTCATGGGAGAGCAGGCTGGCTCGTAGGCCGCCTATACTAGTGCGGACCCATTTCGGTGGATCGGGTTTGGGTCCGGGGCAAAACCGTAGCCATATACTACGGTTTTGATAAACCCACGTGGCGGCACGTGGCACGTGCCACGTGGCACCGACCGTGCGGAGACCGGCACCATCATCTGTCACTCGCCGAGCTCTATCGGTTACCCAAATTTGGTGTCGCTACATCAAAATTTCCCGAAATCCGAGGACCCACGCGATAAAAGGTTTACCCCCCCTGGGGGCTTTCGTTTGCCCCCCTCGGGGTCGGCAACCGCAAAGGATTTTCCGCACCCATGTGGACTACCCGCCCACCGAATTTGGTCGCCCTGCGTCCACACGTGTGGGCGGCACGTGTGGGCAAATGGATTTTGCAATGTCCCACGTGGCGGCACGTACCACGTGCCACGTGGCACCAATCGACCGGACACCGGCACCGGCACCTGGGGGCCGAACTGGCGCATCGGACGGTGCCACGCGCGTGTTGCTGTACCTCTTCGTCAGCGAGCTGTGGCCAAACGCCTCAGACAGACAAACAAACAGACAAACATACAGACAGACAAAGTCACTACACAAATAGGCTGCTGCCCCAGTAGAAACCTCTGGTATTTGACTTCGTCAAAACCTACGGTTTTGACTAGTGCGTTTTGACTAGTGCGTGCGACCCCACTAAAAAAGTTACACGTGCCTGCCGCACGTGTTTTGGGGGGCGCCACCGTCGCCACCCACCAAGGTTTTAATGCTCCATGTAGACTACCCGCCCACCGAGTTTAGTCACCCTGCGTCCACTGGTATGGGCGGCAAGGCTGGGGAAACAGATTTTGCAGTGGCCACGCGGCGCCACGTGGCACGTGCCACGTGGCACCGATCGACGGGCGATCGATACCATCATCTGTCACTCGCCGAACTCTATCGGTGCACCAAATTAGGTGCGGCTAGCACGAATAAAAAATCCCACAATCAGAGGACCCCCACGCTATCAGGTTAACCCCCTACGGGGGGCAACATGCCCCCCTCGAGAAAATCAGCCAATATTGTTTTTCGGCACCCATGTGGACTACCCGCCCACCAAGTTTGGTCGCCCTGTGTCCACTGGTATGGGCTGGGCAAGCAGATTTTGCCATGGCCACGTGGCGGCACGTGGCACGTGCCACGTGGCACCGATCGAGCGGCGACCGGCACCATCATCTTTCACTCGTCGAGCTTTATCGGTGTACCAAATTTGGTGCGGCTAGCGCAAAAAAAAATCCGGCAATCAGAGGACCCCTGGGATATCAGATTAACCCCCCTAGGAGAGGTCATGTGCCCCCTCGAGAAAATCAGCCAATATTGTTTTTCGGCACCCATGTGGACTACCCGCCCACCGAGTTTGGTCGTCCTGTGTCCACTGGTATGGGCTGGGCAAGCAGATTTTGCCATGCCCACGTGGCGGCGCGTGGCACGTGCCACGTGGCACCGATCGAGCGGAGACCGGCACCATCATCTGTCACTCGTCGAGCTCTATCGGTGTACCAAATTTGGTGTCGCTACATCAAAATTTCCCGAAATCCGAGGACCCCACGCGATAAAAGGTTTACCCCCTGGGGGCTTTCGTTTGCCCCCCTCGGGGTCGGCAACCCCAAAGGATCTTCCGCACCCATGTGGACTACCCGCCCACTGAATTTGGTCATCCTGCGTGAACCGGTATGGGCGGCACGTGTTGGCAAATGGATCTTGCAATGACCCACGTGGCGGCACGTGGCACGTGGCACGTGGCACTGATCGACCGGCCACCGGCACCGACACCTGGGGGCCGAACTGGCGCATCGGACGGTGGCACGCGCGTGTCGCTGCGCCTTTTCGTCAGCGAACTGTGGCCAAACGCCTCAGACAAACAGACATACAGACATACAAAGTCACTACAGTTAACTGCCCCAGTATAAACCTCCGGTATTGGACTTCGTCAAAACCTAACGGTTTTGACAACAGAGAGTAGCATCCTTTTAACCGACGGGAATTCCCAGACAACAGAGGTATCATACTAACCCACGTGGTATATTTATTGTCTCAAGCAGCATGATAGCATGGATTTACGGACTCCCGTACATGACGGGTACACAAAGGACGCGTGAGGTCCGTACACAGCGTCCGTACAGTCCCGCTCACACCGATACCACCTTGTTGCTGATACTTCCAATCCCCTCCACCTCACACTCCACCGTGTCCCCCCGCTTCAGGAACACGGGCGGCTTCCTGAACACGCCGACCCCGGGCGGCGTGCCCGTGAGGATGACGTCCCCGGGCAGCAGGGTGATGCCGCTGCGGGAGAGGTGTGCCACCACCTGGTCACAGTTGAACACCAGCTGCTCCGTGCTGCCCTTCTGCTGCGTCTCCCCATTCACCCGACACCACAGCTGGAGACTGCTGGGGTCAAGCGAGTCAGCAGTGGCGATGCACGGGCCGAGAGGGCAGAACGTGTCCATGGCCTTACCCATCAGCCACTGGCCTCCGTTCTTCCGCAGCTGCCAGTCACGTGCTGAAACGTCGTGTGCCACCGTGTAGCCGAAGATGTAGTCAGCCGCCTGCTCTGGACTGACGTTCCGGCAGCGCTGCCCGATGACGATGGCCAGCTCCACCTCCCAGTCGAGTTCTGAAGTCACGTCTGCCGCAAGTTCGATGTCGTCGCCCGGTCCGATGATGCAGCTCGGGAACTTGTTGAACACCACTGGTTCAATGGGCACGGGCATGTTCTGTTCGGCGCAGTGGTCCACGTAGTTCATGCCGATGCAGAACACCTTATCAGGCGCTGTGATGGGTGCCAGTAGCTTGACGTCCGCTAGCCTAACGGCGTTGGCTGTTGCTTCGGCAGCGCGCAGCAGCTCAAGGACGTGCTGGCGCGTCCCGAACTGCAGAAGCTTGACGGTGGAGGTGGGAAGCTTCGGATCGGTCAGCAGCTTCACGGTCGAGTCGTCCGTCAATAGACCAAGGTGGTCCCTGCCGTCGTGAGAGCACTGGACCAGCTTCATGGCGATGATACTCGGGTGTTGTGCGTGCCACGGGTGACTGACTTCTGGCGGAGCAGTGCACAGCCGTCCCAGACCAGACGGCTCGATCACAGCGACTGACGGTCAGATCCCCCCCCCCCCCCCACGAGAGTGGTGCGCCAGACCTACCCCTCCCGGCCGCCGACCAGGCCAACCTCAAGGTCACGTCGGTTAGAGACAAGACGGGTCGATAAACAAACGGAGGTGGGGCCTCTCGACGACTCTGTTGTATACCATTACAGGCAAATGTCACGGTACGGCCCCTATCAACGTCAGAAGATCAAAAATAATTATGGAACTTAAACCGTAAACGTTTAACAACGCATCATGTCGTCGTCTATTTTAAGATTTTGTTTTGTATTACCCTTCGGTGGAACGTCTTAGTAATGTTTCAGATTCTAGTACGATTTCTGAAGGCATTCCTTTACAATTATTCGAAGTGCTAAATGGAAGTTACTCAAGTCACGGTTATGTAGAACCTTTCGAATTTTCCAGGGAAGATAAGAATTACTTTGCTGAGCGAGTGACCACCAAAACCCGCACGAGGTTTTCTTGCTGTGGCACTCACGAAGCAAGATATTTTTATCTTCATATTTGAGGTTCACCTTTAGGGAGGGTCTAAAAAAACGACCAGATTAGCAGATGAGCCCATGCTCCGAAACTAATGGACCGATCTGAGTGATTTTTTTCACCATTCGATTCAGAGTGGTCTGAAACGATGCCGTTTTGGATTTTATACAGTTTGGTCCACCATAAATGTACCAAATTTGACCGAAACTATTAGTGCGAATTTGCCAACGAGCCCATGCTCCGAAACCATTGAACCAATCTGAGGGATTTCTTCACCATTCGATCCGACGTGGTCCAAAACGGTGCCGAATTAGATTTTATACAGATTGGTCTACTTTAAGTGTACCAAATTGGACCAAAACTTTTCGTGCAAATTTGACGACGAGCCCATGCTCCGCAACCATTGAACCGATCTGATGGATTTCTTCACCATTCGATCCGACGTGGTCTAAAACGGTGCCGTTACGGATTTTATACAGATTGGTCTACTCTAAGTAGACCAAATTGGACCAAAACGTTTAGTGCAAATTTGCCGACGAGCCCATGCTTCGAAACTATGGGACCGATCCGGGCGATTTCTTCACCATGCGATCCAGCGTGGGCCAAAACGGTGCCATTTTGGGTTTTATACAGATTACTCCACTCTAAGTGGACCAAATTGGACCAAAACCACCAAAATCCGTTGCCGACGAGCCCATGCTCCGAAACTATGAGACCGATCTGGGAGATGTCTTCACCATTCGATCCGGTGTAGTCCAAAACGGTGCCGTTATGGATTTTATACAGATTGTCCCCTTTAAGTGGACCAAATTGGAACAAAACTTTTCGTGCAAATTTACCGACGAGCCCATGCTCCGAAACTAATGCCGGATTGAATGGTGAAGATATCTCCCAGATCGGTCCCATAGTTTTGGAGCATGGGCTCGTCGTCAACGGTTTTTGGTGGTTTTGGTCTAATTTGGTCCACTTGGAGTAGACCAATCTGTATAAAATCCAGAACCGCACCGTTTTGGACCACGCCGGATCGAATGGAGAAAAAATTGCCCAGATCGGACCCATAGTTTCGGAGTATGGGCTCGTCAGCAAACTTGCACTAATAGTTTTGGTCCAATTTGGTGCACTTAGAATTGACCAATTTGTATAAAAATCCAAAAGGGCACCGTTTTGGACCACACCGGATCGAATGGTGAAAACATCTCCCAGATCGGTCTCATAGTTTCGGAGCAAGGGCGTAACGGTTTTTGGTGGTTTTGGTCCAACTTGGTCCACTTAGAGTGAACCAATTTGTATACAATCCAAAACGGCACCGTTTTGGACCATGCCAGATCGAATGGTGAAGATATTGCTCAGATCGGTCCCATAGTTTCGGAGCATGGGCTCGTCGGCAAATTTGCACTAAAAGCTTTGGTCCAATTTGGTCTACTTAGAGTGGACCAATCTGTATAAAATCCAAAACGGCACCGTTTTAGACCACACCAGATCGAATGGGGAGAAATCCCTCAGATCGGTTCAATGGTTGCGGAGCATGGGCTAGTCGGCAAATTTTCACTAATAGTTTTGGTCCAAGTTGGTCATTTAGGGTGGACCAAACTGTATAAAATCCAAAACGGCACCGTTTCAGACCACTCTGAATTGAATGGTGAAAAAATCACTCAGATCGGTCCAGTAGCTTCGGAGCATGGGCTCGTCTGCTAATCTGGTCGTTTTTTTTAGACCCTCCCTCATCTTTAGCATGTGTATGCTGCAAATATATTATTATCATTGCATCCTGCACGATGCAAAGATGCAGCTCGAGATTTGGGTTTATTTCCATGTTTTCAAATATGAAGATATGAAATCCTTAGAGTTTTCTCGGGCAGATAAAAATTTCGTGAGTGCCCTGGCGGATCCAGGGGGGGGGGGGCAACCAGGCCATGCCTCCCCCCCCTTCCCAAGTCCTGAAGGAGGCCAAAATGTCTTTTGGCCCTCCAAAACGTTAACAATTTATCGTAAAAATTTACTTTGCAGCAGTTAAAATCCAGCTATCCACAGTGAAAAACTGGGAAATTTTGGAAAACACGGCTCTTACCATCAAATCAGGGCTTAAAGAAGCTCAACTAGACGAGAAAATAGGGGCCAGCAAGCTGCCAGTCGGAACTGAAGCTTGAACAAACATTGTTTACATGTAGGAAGAACACTTCATATGGTATTAATTTGGAATCCAATCTACACTCTATTTCGGCGCAAATGGTTGTCAAAAATGATGCTTTGCGGCCCTTGGCTTTTGTGGAAATAACTTTTCGGGACGCATGACAGCGGTGTGTACAAAATTCACGTGTGAGTCTCACGAAGGTTCCAATGGCAATTGTGCAATCAAAATAAAACAAACTATAGGTAGGCATTGGCGGATCCAGAACGAGGGCATTCCACAGTAAGACAACCGGTGGGTGCCGTCCGACCATTTTTAATTTTCTTGAAAAGTTGTGCATTGGTGGTGACCAAAAAATTCCCAACCAAATATTTTCCAAAATACGGTCTTCCGTATGTTCTCAAGTTCACTGTGCAGGTCTAAATTTGACGGCCAATAACTCCGGGACTAAAAAAGCGATTTTGAAGAGATAACAAATTGTTTGGATCAGGATTAGTTGAAGAACAATTTGGCGATCACGGATTTGAGATTTGTTATGTGACCTCGTGACCTACTTTTGCGCCGTGACCTTGACCTGTTGGAAACTGAAATTAACATTTTCGTCTGATGACGATTTGAGCTTCATTGATGTTCTTTCGCATCAACAAATAAAACAAGTGGGGCTCGACCTGTAAAAACTACTTTGGGGACTTCCACAAAATTACTATAGTTTGAGCATGGGCAACATTTTTTTGTCTTCTCAAATTTGCTGTCCGACTATTTTAATTTTCTTGAAAAGTTGTGCACTGGGGGTTTCGAGGGCGGGGAATTCATTGGTGGTGGCCAAAACATTCCCCAAAAATCTTTTCCAAGATAAGGTTTTCCGATAATTTCCCAAGTTCACTGTGCAGGCCTAATTTTGACGACCAATAGATCGTCAAAATTAGGAAAAGAACTATATACTAGTACTACTATTACTAACTACTACTATTATACTAGAAAAGAACATTAGAAAACAAACGAGAAAAATATTAGAGGCGGCTCACATCACTACTCGAAACACATTCAATTCTAGGGGTGGTTTTATTACATGGTCATCGACGGCAGAAAAACTAGCGGTAGGCAAATAGAACAAACCCACGCGACTTTAAAACTATAATTCTAGACGGTTATGGCAGTGTTTTCATGTTCTGTCAACCAAGGCCATAGATACTAGGTACCACCGTCCGGCGATTTTAGCTAAGCGTGACGTCAGAGAGGTTCGTATACGAATTATGGTAAACATGAAATCAATGGCACGTGATTCAACTTAACGATGTCCTCCAGGTGCAAATAAGCACGCCTTTCCAACTTGCTGTGATAACAACACGCATATCAACACATTTCATTCAGTTCAGGGGAATATAGTAAAGCTAATACATATACGATGATGGGGATGATAACTATGATTATGATGATAAGATGATGTGATGATTCATATTTAAGGGTCAACAAAAACACGATACGATGTAGACATATATTAACACGTATTTTATCAGAGACAAGCTCTTAATCTCAAGATCGCTTGTGCATGCCAGGGGTGAAACCAAGGAGTGCATGGGCCATCGGGGCTTTGCCCCAGAAACGACTGCAATCGGCCGGAGGTCTAGCAAAAGTCGCTTTCATGGTTTGAGTCTAAATACCAGCAGTTTGGGGAGGAGTCTGAGAGCCGATGGTGATAATTAGTGCTTAAGGATGCCGTGTGCGTGCGTGCGCACGCACGTTCTTTGCAACGAGCCAGATCATTACTCAGATAGCGAATGTATGATCGACACATATTTGTCAGAAAACTTAAAAGCCGAGGAGCGTTCACCCAATCATCATCCAACATGGCATTTCACCGCACACATATCACCAGCAGTGGCACCACAAGACCGAGTGCTCCCATCACCGTACACGTATCCCCAGCAGTGGCACCACAAGACTAGGAGTCCTTCCATCACCACACACACATCACCAGCAGTTTCACCACAAGATGCCGTGTGCCACCATCCAGCCACAGCGCAGACGGATTTCTGAGATTTGGCATCACTGCCGTGTGCTGCGACAATGGCATTTTAACTGATTTTGACTGAGCCGTCTCGAAGCGTTTTCTAGTTTACCCTTGTTGAGGCATTTCAACCTAATGAAAAGGCGTGTTGTTACTAGCTTCCTGGCCATCTTCGCGTTTAAGTTCGGTTCCTGGTGCAGAAGAGCTGTTATCAGCTGTCTTACGATCAGCCCGTCTGACAGTCTGCGCTGCATCCCATCACAGCACTGAACAAAACTTCGAATGTTTCCACCATGGCCATCCAGCGCTCGGATGGAACAAACAACGCACCCCTGTTTACAACATGCACCCATGCATCTGGAACCCGTGAGGTCGTTTGCAGTTCAGAGGCTGGGTGACCTAGGGTCGGATCAATATGTCGGCATTTGTAGGCGACATAGCCGGCTACAAATGCCAGAGACTCGATCTGGGGGTTGTACAAGGTCCTGTTATCTGCTGTTGAATTCGCCGGTTGCCCTGCGTTTGTGCTCGCAGGACCAGGGTGGACTGGAAGAGGACCTGCCGTTACAGCATGTGACTCTTCAACCTATGCCTGTTCCATGGCTGCATCCCGTTGGCCCGTGGCCTCCACCTGAAATATGCACCAGAAATGTTACTCGTTTGATGTCACCAAGATGATAAACAGAAGTGCAATAATGCAATAATTGATGCCGTGCAATAATTTATTACGAAGTGATTGTTGCCCGGACAGACCAAACTGTAGTCATGGGTTAATGTCTCCGGGTAAAACGAGTAGTTCTTAACTTTGGAAATGAGTTCTCAGAAAATGAAGGCACCCTTAGGCAGTGGCGGCAGAAGGCATTTTCGGATGGGTGACAAATAAACCCAGGGATTGCAGCTGAGTAAGTGTGGATAGAAATAAATGAAAAACTTAAGTCATGGTAGGTGCCAGAAATTGTCAATCAGAGCTTGACCAGGTTTCATGAAAACATTAACTTCCAAGAAAGATGTGAAACAATTAATTAGGAAACGGTAAGGGGAAAGGGTATATAAGGTAGGTATAGCTAAAAGGGAAAGAGTAATTAGGACAAGGTATCAATGTCATTTAGTTTTAGTGACAGTGTCATTTAGTGACACAGTTGGGTCATGTTGCTTATGGGGCGACGTGACTCGACGAGACCAATACAGTGGTGTCATCTGCACGTCTCTATCTTTATTCTATCAAGAGTTATTAACACAAAAAGTGCTGATGACCTCAGATGACCTCAGACTGAGCAACAATTGCACCTGGGTTATGGAGAATGAGCTAAAATAGCACGATTCTGAAAGAATTAGCCAGATCCAATGCATATTCTCTGAATAGGAAGCAACAATTGCACCTGGGTTATGAAGAATGAGCTAAAATAACACGATTCTGAAAGAATTAGCCACATCCAACGCATATTCTCTGAATAAGAAGCATTTGTATATTTTCCCATTCACTTATAATGGGGAGGTCAGGAAATTGACCTGACCATAGGTCACTGATACAACATATCCGAGATAAACGAATCGTAGGTACTTATGATCTTATGAAATCCTGCAAATTTCAAATCTCTCGGACAAAGACTGTGGCATAGGCACGACCACACACATTTTTGGAGGTAAGGTCATTTGAGGTGACCTGATGACCTGACCTAAGAATACCTGACGTCAAAACTTTCACAAAATGTGGATAAGTGATACCCAAATAGCTGTACCAAATTTGGCGGCGCTGTCAGCCGCCGTTTTTCCGCTATTCCCGTAAAACCTCAGGGGTGGGGGTCAAAATGATCCCACCGGGGCGAGGGTTAAATGATAGGGGCAAAAATATGTGTGCCCCCTCCCCTGCCCGACAAGGGAGCGACTGCCCCTTCCGCCCCCCCCCCCTCCGTGGCGTCGCCCCTGATCCAAAAATAGATTTTATAGCTACAAGGCAGAAGCGGCAGGGTAGATTTCCCTCATTGAAGTGATGTGCTGCGGCACAATATAAGCTGCAGGTATGAACAGCTGCTGCAGATGGGTAGGCATTCCAGGACCTAATTACATGCAAACTCACGGAAATGAATAAATTATCCCCCCTCCTGAAAAGGATAAGAACTACATGTAATTTGACTAAAGTTATTAATAGAGTGGAGGTAATGATCAACGTTTGCTATGTTACGCTAGGTGTAATGGCACATAAGTAAATGTTAGGTTGACGTATGCAGCAATAAGACAGTGAAAGTAAATACAATGATGATGCTGGTGACAATGTGGAAACGACAATGTGTTTGAGGTTCGGCATTGAAGTGTGTGACCAAATCTTATGTCATACGCTGATGGAATTAAACGCCTATTTGGTGCCTGTTATTGGGAAGTGCAACATACATTGTGTCGCGAGTTATTCTGCGATATATTCCTAGCATTTTGACCTCGACTGTCAATATATTTCCTATTGCTAGTATTATTTCCACTATATAATGCACATCATTTTCAAATACTTAAATATAAGAATGTAACTTACCTGGAGGAAGACTGCATAGTGGGCTCGCTCCGTCAACGAGGAACATCCTACGGGATGTACCCATGAATCGCTTTAGCAGGCAAGTTGGTGTGAAGTCACTCTCTTTAAAATGATTTTCATAAACGGTTGCATGTTTAAATTTAAAGTATTCTTCTCTGGCACAAACGCGAATCCACTCTGCCCTAGTCTTCTGGTCTTCAGTTAAAAAATGACACGGAACAGTGTTTCTTGGTGCTTGAAGTGCACCGCGCCACAGCACATTTCGGCATGATTGTCAATGCAAAAAAGTAAATTAAGCTGTCATTAACTATCAGACAAGACAACTGTCAGACAAGCACACACTGTCATCTTTCAATCACATTTTTAAGCAGCCAACGAAGTCTTTCTGCGTGAGCAGCCGTTCCGTGCGCTTTAATTGCCGCAGCCGTCACAGCTCTACGTGGCGCCATCCCATTGGCCAAAGGTTGTGACGCCAGAGAGGTTCACCGAGCCTATGGCCGCTGAAGGGATGACACCCCCTGCTGTCAACATTGTCTCATTTGCAGCACAGTGATCAAGGTTCATTGAAACCGAAAACTTTGTGTATTTAATATATTCATTTGTATAAAAAGAGTTTCTGTTCACCATCATATATCCAATTTGTCATGGATGCTATACATTTGTCCAATGATGGTAACAGTAACTCACAGCAAGAAATGAAAGAATTTAACGTAATAAAAAAATCAAGTAACTTTAACCGTATAAAGTTCTTAATAGATTGTTTAGCTGAACACGTCCTTCCCAAGTCTGCTCCAGCAACAATGCAAGACAATACAAAACCTTTTAGTGATACAGCAAGAGCATATTTAGAGGAGGCTTGCACCGATGTGAGGAATTGTATTTACGAGTTAAAAGATCAGCGGGAAGGGATGCAACTCACGAAGCAACACGAAGTGATCTTGAAACGACTGGACATCGAACAACAAAACCGACTGAAGCAGAAACTCTATGAACTCTATAGAACAAGCAAGTGGAAAGAGGCTGGCAACATAGATATAGTAAAAAACGTTTCATCGCGACAACTCACAACTTATGAAAGAGAAGCTCTTGTACTGGGTCTAAAGTACGATTCTGGTCAAGATAAATATTAATTAGCTGAACACGTCGAACGCAACTATAAATACAACGAAAGTGATGCGGAAAAAGGATTTATCCAAGGTATTCTGACTTGTTGTAAAGCGTTGAGAGATAACGAGCCGTGTAGCTTACCAAGGCGATATCTTCAAGCTCTAAAACAACTTGCAAACGACAAAAGTAACATCGTGACACAAGCTGATAAAGGTGGGGGATTATCATAATGGATAGACAAAAGTATGATGACAAAGTTAAAGAAATGCTGGGTGATCAAGCATTTTATAAGAAGATGTCACCTGGATATGGAAAAGTTCAGAGTGAAGCGTTCAACAACAAAAAAACCAGAAAGATCTTTAGGAAGTCTGACAAAGGAAAGCAGTTATATCATTTGATTGAAGAGGCGCCATGCATTCCAAAAATGAAAGGAATGCCGAAAATCCACAAGGACGGTATGCCTATGCGACCCATCACATCAGGGATAGGAAGCGCGCCACATAAATTAGCGAAAACGTTAGCCAAGCCTCTAACAAAAACTCTCGGAACGATCAGCAGCGCACACATCAAGAACACGTCGGATATGATGAACACAATAAGGGAAGTAAGAAACATCAATGACAAGAAAATTGCAAGTTTTGACGTCAAGTCTCTATACACAAATGTTCCAGTGGACGACGTCTTAAATGCGATCAATAAAGTGGTTGAATCGATGAACGATGAGGACATTCCTCTACCGAAAAGAGATTATCGTAAGCTTGTGGCTTTATGCATACAATTTGGTTGTTTCGTTTACAATGGAGAAAAATATCTCCAACACAGTGGTCTCGCCATGGGCTCACCGCTGAGTCCCGTAGCAGCCCGTCTGTTTATGGAAATTCTTGAAGAATCATACTTTCAGAACATAATTGGTGATGGCTCGACTTGGCTACGATATGTAGACGATGTTTTAGTTGTTGTACCAGAGAAACAGATTTGGATAGCTTGGATATTTGGAACTGGAACAGCTGAACGACGTGCATGAAAACGTGAAATTCACGATAGAGGTGGAAAAAGAAGGGAAGATGGCATTTTTAGATACTTGTATCGTCAGAACTAATACATGTTTCAAATTCAAAGTACACAGAAAGCCAACGAACAAGGAAGAGTATGTCCATTTCTGCTCGGCACACAGCGACCGCGTAAAGAGTGGCATTGTTATCGACTTCTTTTTGAGAGCATTTCGAATTTGTGACAAAGAATATCTTAACGATGAAATTGACCATATATATGAAGCATTTAGAAGGCTAAATACTATATAT
>JAXIVJ010010166.1:0-48297 GCA_036785665.1 Chirona hameri
TGGAACGTTTTTTCTCCGTATTGTTGACAATTGCAAGGGGGCGGGGCCGCGTAAATACATCGGAAAAATTATTTACGACTTATCTATGAGATGGTCTGGGGATCCGGGGGTGGAGACAGCTCCCCCGTAGGTCACAGCGCAGGGAGCGAATGCGAGCGGGATGTTCTAAACGTGGATCC
The DNA here is from genome assembly GCA_036785665.1 of Chirona hameri. Taxonomy (NCBI): domain Eukaryota; kingdom Metazoa; phylum Arthropoda; class Thecostraca; order Balanomorpha; family Balanidae; genus Chirona; species Chirona hameri. The sequence goes on from JAXIVJ010010166.1 coordinate 180, forward strand.
CTGTGGCCGTAATTGCTGTAAAGTTTGGGTCAGGTTCGATTAGGTTATAACAATTTTGTGATTACAATTTTGGAATCACAATTTTGTAATTACATTTTTTGTATTACAATAATTTAATAACATATCGAACCCAGCGAAAATTAGTCTGCCTACACATTGTTATTTATTATGAAGGCATATAATGTTTCATTCAATATCTTTTGCGAATAAGTACCAAACTTATATGAACAATCAATTCTCATTTGAAAAAAAGTGCATTGAAATCGGCAGTTTAAACTTTGGCCCGGACGGCGAACTATTTAGTGTTCACGACTTATTTTTTTTTTAAATCCCATCAATTCTCAACAAACAGGTATTTAATATATTACAGAGCACACGTGAAACATTTATCTAAACCGTTTATTCCTATCAATCAATAAACGTTTCAGAAAACCGTGATGCATTCCGCGGATTAACTTGGCCAAGAATGGCGACGTATTTAGTGTATGCGATTTGTTTCATTGACCGATCAGGGACGTTGTCACGCTTCTTGGAGCACTCACTTCATTGCTGGCCCTATGACTTGTTACAAATAACATTCAAACCAGAGCTAGTGATGGATTATACTGTTCATCACCATATTTTAGTACATATTTTCTTCATTTCCCATAATTTAATTTTTGCAATATAAAATGTCGTTATTTCACTTTAAATTGAGGCAACGATCAATTTGAAACCACACATGTGCAGGGTCGGATCCATTGGGGAGGGGGGGGGCAAAGGGTCCATCCCCCCAAGGTCCTAATACTATGTTTTGCGCCCCCCCCCCTCAACGGTCGGATGTACAGTTGTTAAAATTGCCTTTTCAGCAGTCAAAATCCAGCTAACCATAGTGAAAAACTTGCAAATTTCTCGCCGCTTCGTGGCATGACACAATGCGCAATTGCTTATACAAATTTGGAAAATGGGAAAATAAATGAATTAAGTGACTGGCAGTCTCTCTTTGTCGGTACCTAATTGCTAGCCCCAGGGCCCATTCCCTTCATAAATATTAACTTTCAAAGCGGGCTACATGTTTAGCTAGTCTGCCGAGTTCCGAAAAAAGGCGACGTGAACGCAAAGACGCGGACATCGGCACCCGGAAGCTGCTCCAGCGGTGCCAGCTTGCTGGACCGAAGAGCTAATAGTGGGGACCAGGCAGGACCATCTCCCCAAGCCATCTCCCCCGGCCCCTAGGCTCCTTCAGATCTACAGGGACCATTTATGCGCGGGAAAATTCGTTCCTTTCCCCCTTTGCTGCTTTCCAAACATTTTCACTGTTACCAGTTGTTTGCTACAGTTTGGTTCATATGTATAGCTATTATTATTATATGTACTATTGAGCGCTGACTGCCACCGGTCATCGTGATTTACTATCCGAGGCTAATGTATATGAAAAACTACCTTCATTTCAATATTTGCATCATACCAAGATGTTTAACCAGGACAAGGGGTTACCTGAGGCTTGGCTCCACTCACGGTCTGGTTCCAATATTAAAATTGCGTTTTCCACGACCTAAAATTATAATTTGCACGCCGCTTCGCGGCGTCACATCGGTGGCCATCGTCATCGTCTTTGGTTCGTTGTAGCGGTGAATTGAATGAATAGCATGTTTAGCTTCTTATTCTCTACAAGGCCCACCGCCTATGTGTCTGGGTTTTATCAGGCAAACCCGTAAAAATTTCGCTAAATAACAAGTACCTACTAAAACATGAAAGAACACATTAAAAAGTGCTGCAAAGGCCTAAATACACGTATACAAAATTGGTATTTTTTCTTTCGTCATTTTAAGCCGACCCCCCACTCAAAAATTATCGGTGACGCCCCTGGGTATAGCTGACAATTGACATAGTTTCGCTCAGTGTAAGGCAATGTCGGAACAATAAAAACTGCAAGCTGACGATCTTCCTTTTCGATATCCCAAAAGGGCGAAAAGCTAAAAAAGAAAAGAAATCGTGTAGTTGCAAAATAAAGTGGGCCAAATCCGGGAAGAAATTCGAGATTGGGGGTAGGTAAGATCCGCTAAAAATGGTTTTGCCCCCCCCCCCCCCCCCCCCCCCCCCCCAACAAAAAAAAATCCGGCTGGATCCGCCCTTGTCACAGAAAATGCAGGTGAATCAATCAAAGGTGAATATTCACTTTAATACATGCTTTGTATGTAGTTTGTCCCAGGGAACCGCCATTTACTTTGTACATCTCCATTCAGCTGAACGTTCCTAAAATTATGCATACTAGGATATACCACGGTAAAACTATTGAATATGTTACTAATATTGGGACACAGTCAATGTACACGTGTGCGCACGTACCGTTTCATATTTCAAACCTGTTTTAGCTTTATCAGAGCGCGCCCGCTCGGTCATCGCCCAAAAAGGCGTTCTACTGGTATGCTATTGTGGCCTAAATCCGAGGAGATATCAATTAGCGACTTTTTTGGGGGGCGCTTGGCCCGAGGGGGCGCCCTGTTTTTTGTTTGCCCCCCCCCCCCCCGCATCCGAAAATACCTTCCGCCGCCACTGACCTAAGGGTCAAGTCATAATCGTGACCTTTTTAATGTAACCCTATGGGGAAAAACAAAACACGCATATTTATCAGTTGAAAGGGGATACATTTAGTTCATGTTTGCTCTAACCACTAGTTTTGGCCAGAAACTAGACCTGACCGGGCCCCATATTACGGCTCTGCCAGCACCGGGGCACTGCCCTTGATCGGACTCTTACCAAGAACGGACCCCTACCAGGAACGGGCCACTACCAGGAACGGGCCACTACCAGTAATCGGGCCCGTATAAAACAAATGCAAGGAGCGGCCCTGTTGTGACCGGGCCCTCGTCCTGACCGGGCCTCACATCACGCCTTTGCCAGAACCGGGACCCTGCCTCGATCGGACCCTGACCAAGACCGGACCCCTACCAGAAACGGGCCCGTATCAAGAAATGCAAGGACCGGACCCTGTTATGATCGGGCCTTCGTTTTGACCGGGGCCCCCATATCACGTCTTTGCCAGCACTGGGCCCTTGCCTCGATCGGGCCGGGCTGATCAAGATCGGTCCCCTACCAGGAACGGGCCCGTGTCACCAGAACGTGACCGTATCAAGAATTTGCAAGGACCGGGCCCTGTTGTGACGGTGGGCGGAGCCCTCGTCCTGACCGGGCCCCATAATCACGCCTTTGCTAGCACCGGGCCCCCTGCCTCGATCGGGCCTGACCAAAACCGGGCCCCCTACCAGGAACGGGCCCGTATCAAGAACCTGCAAGGACCGGACCCTGTTGTGACCGGGCCTCTTGTCCTGACCGGCCCCATATCACGCCTTTGCTAGCAACGGGTCCCTGCCTCGATCGGGCCTGACCAAGACCGGGCCCCTGCCAGGAACGGGCCCGTATCAATAATTTACAAGGACCAGGCCCTGTTGTGACCGGGCCCTCGACCTGGCCTCGCCCCATATCACGGCTCTGCCAGCGCCGGGCCTTGTCTTGATCGAGCCCTACCAGGAACGGGCCTTTACCAGGAATGGCCCTACCAGGAACGGGCCCCTATCAGGAAGGGCCCGTATCAAATAGTTTGGCAAGGAGCGGTCCCTGTTGTGTCCGGGCCCTCGTCCTGACCGGGCCCTATGCCACGCCTTTGCCAGCACCGGGCCCCTGCCTCGATCGGGTCTGACCAAGACCGGGCCCCTACCAAGAAACGGGCCCGCATCAAGAATATGCAAGTACATGACCCTCGTCCTGACCGGGCCCCATATCACGCCTTTGCCAGCACCGGGCCCCTGCCTCGATCGGGATCTGACCAAGACCGGGCCCCTACCAGAAACGGGCCCGCATCAAGAATATGCAAGTACATGACCCTCGTTCTGACCGGGCCCCATGTCACGCCTTTGCCAGCGCCGGGCCATTCTTGATCAGTGCCTTACCAAGAACCGGCCCCTGCCAGGTATGGGCCAGAATACGGTCCTTTTGATGCGGCCCCTCAGAAATTTCGGAGGGGGGGGGTCAGCTGACCCATTTGACCCCCCCATGCGTGTGCCACTGCGGCACTTATGCGCGGAGAAGAAGTTCTCGCCCCTTGCTGCTTTCAAACCATTTGCACTGGCCACGTTACTAGTTGTTTGTTACAGGTCGGTTCATATGTTACAGTTTATTATTATCATATGTACTATTGAGCGCTGACTACCACCGGTCATCGTCGATTTACTATCCGAGGCTAATGTATATGAAAACTACTTCATTTAAATATTTTTCATCATACAGCTTGTGTAACCAGGAAAGGGGTTACCTGATGTAGATGTATTTGAACAAGATCCACTCTTTTGGAGTGGGCTTTTCACAAGTTCACGACAGAACATTGACACATATAAAAACGCAGCCATGGTGAACTTGCATACCTACACAGAAAAATACTTCACGAACAAAGATACACGTACATACAGCAAAAGATGACTGTTGATTACACACCTGCCCATTCACCTCCCCTAGCTTTGACAACAGTATTGTCTAACTTTCGCCCGTAGGATAGCGTTCCTGGCTCTACATTTAGCTCGTTTAGACGAGTCACGCCGCGGTAGCATAATCTCCTTCTACCTGCCTCCGTGCGAATAGATGGGGAGCGTAAGGAGGCCAGCTCGCCTTGTGTCGTGGTGGTGCGTTGGCAAGCCCGGTATCCTAATCGTGCTTCTGAGGTACTCAGGCTGACCTGTCACGATGGTGCGCTCTACAGCACATACCGTGTGGTATGTCACCAGCTGTCCTGCAGTCAACCACTAAGCTGTTTTGATGGTCTCAGACACGCTATCGCTACGTCTCTTGCCAGTCACGACTCGTGCACAAAAGTTATCACTTTTTGAACACGGTGTAGCGCTGGTCTCACCGCATGAACCGAATACCCGAGGCTTGGCTCCACTTGGCTTGAGGCTTGGCTCCACTTACGGTCTGGTTCCAACCTTAAAATTTCGTTTTCCACGACCCCAAAATATAAAATGTTCACGCCGCTTCGCGGCGTCACATCGTGGCCATCATCATAACGAAGCCAGGAAAAGATCACGATGACGATCATCGTATTTGGTAACTCGTAACGCTGAATTGAATTTATATCATTTTTTTCTTATCCTATACATGGCCCACCGCCTATATTTCTCGGTTTTATCAGGAAAACCCGTAAACATTTGCGCCGCTTGACGCGGTAAATAACAAGTAACTAATAACATGCAAAATCCACAAAAAAAATGCTGCAAAGGCACACGCAAAAAAATGGGGGTACATTTTTTTCGTCATTTCAGCCCGACCCAATTTCAGCAATTTCATCTTATAACTAGCTCTGGTGATGCCAGATGGCTGTGGTGGTTTGTGGGAGGCGTTTGGTGAGACTCCATCTTGCTCGAATCCCGGATGTGCGGGGTTCGGGAAATGGTCATATTTTGCAACGACATGATTTTCCAGGAATAATAGCTTATTTCAATGAAAACTAGATGAATTAGTCCTTCATATTTCAGTCATATTCCTTTTTGATAGCAAGGATTAATTATAATTAGCGATTTCGTTTTTGATCATTTGTTGTAAGATGACGGAAATGCTGCTCCGGCTCTGCGCTGGCTCCGCGCAGGCGCCGCCGGCCGGTTAACGATGGCGACCACGTGACTCCGGCGCAGCCGGCCCGTTACCATGGCGACGAGCCAGCCGGTCGCCCTGACGTTCACGTTGCGCATGTGCAGAGCCGTGGTCTGCGCCCAGGCCATGCCGTCTGTTCGATCTAGAGCCGCCAGTTTTGAGTTTTCAGTACCAGTGGCTGCAGAAAGCCGCATGTTTCATGGGTGTATAAGTGCTTTTTCTGAGGTTCTTTCAGCTTTTTATGAGACTCATAAATCAATCAATTGATCAAAATCAAGAACATTTGGGTGTGATTCCGTTGCTTAATAAATGAGTAAGGATTGTTCCGGTTTTCAGGAACCAACGAAGTTACCCGCTCTAAATTGGGACGATCTCAGCGGGGATCGGAGCGGGCGATGATTGAGGCCTATCTATGCTTTTGACATTTGATTGTATTTTTCATCATAATATTATATTTCTTTGTCCATTGATATCTTCAATTTTGCCCTAACTAACTGTCAATTGCGTATTTTATTTAATCAAAGCTAGTATACTAGTATACTCTAGCCTCTTTTTAGGGCTTTCGACGGTATGTTTTGTAGAAAGAACTAACACAACACAAAATTGCCAGATTGCTCCTGAATTTTAATATCAAAGCAAACTAACGGGGAAATATTGCATTATAAGAGCAAATACTTATTCATGAAGTCAATTAAAATTGCGATTGATACCAAAAATAACCGGGAAAAGCCTTGTTCTTACGAGCTATAGACCCAATCACACCCAATCGCCCCAAACGCCCCAAACGCCCCCAATCGCCCCAAACGTAAAATCCTTCGTGAAAACGGCTATTAGTTCCTCGGTCCAGCAAGCTGGGCACCGCTGGAGCAGCTTCCGGGTGCCGATGTCCGCGTCTTTGCGTTCGCGTCGCCTTTTTCGGAACTCGGCAGACTAGCTAAACATGTAGCCCGCTTGAAAAGTTAATATTTTATGAAGGAAATGGGCTCTGGCGGAATTCGTTTTCTCATTTTCCAAATTTGTAAAAGCAATTGCGAAACTTGTGTCATGCCGTGAAGCGGGCGCAAATTTTCACTTTTTGGACTGTGGATTACTGAACTTTGACTGCCGCAAAGACAATTTTTTACGATACATTGTTACTTCCCCCCGCAAAAGAGTGTGTGGGGAGGGGGGTCAACCACCCCTCCTTCTGAGAGTGGGGGGTCGGAAGGACCGTCCCCCCGACCCTCCCGTGGGCGACGCCCCTGCATGTTACGCAGGGCCTATTTTAAGGGAAAACCACTGGGGGCAAAACAATTTTGGGGCAAAAAAGGTATCCCCATTGTTTTCCTCCGCGGAATTGTGCCGGTCACCTTATTTTAGTATTCGAGCATAAAGGAAATAGTGACCTTGGAAAAATTTTACCCAACACGATTTGATTATATTTTTAATACAATTTATTTGTATATTGTCAAAATGGCCTTAAATCACGGCCGATTCAGGCCAGGAAGGCCGTAAATTTGTATTGTTTATCAAAACTATATGCATACTCTCTGAGTCAGAGTCCTGATGTCACGCGAATGTAAAAAATGGTTCAGCCAATCAGATTCGAAAGAGTCGTGTAAAGATAGACTCGCATTGGAGATGTGCCAACCCGGCGGCCGGCGATTCGCTTGCTAGCACCAGCTGTAAGCTGATTGGCTGATGGTATAGCCTCTGCCCGGGCTAGAACCAGTACAACATTCTTTCGTCAGCACGCATTCCTTCGCCAAAAACTAAATATATTCGGCTGGAGAGTCTTTTCAGTCAAGCAAACTTGCATATAGAGGTTTCCGAACACGGGCTACAAACTTCTATCTCAGTTTAAAACTAATGTTGAAGGTGAACTATTTCCTTTAAGAGATCACTTTTCGAATTCACAAAAAAAAATGTGGACATTTTCCGAGAAAACGAAATTGGGGGGTCAACAGACAAAAAATCACAAATCCGAGATAGCTATTTGGAACAACAATGTGATTTCCTTTTCTATTGACGTTTTTGTATTTTCAATTTGCTTTGAAAACTCTATTTTTTACAATTTGTCAAACTTGTTTATTCACTAAAAATTGGCATGGCATGACCTCATTAAAACGTGATTATCTCCCACAATATTTCGATAATTTCATTGCAATTTGGTGAGAAGACGTATAATTGATGCAGTATAAGGTATTGAAATGTTTCACGTTGATATCTATCATAGTTTTAAAGTTATTGCGAAAATCCGGGAGGTGGCAGAATCTGCCCCCCCCCCCCCTCCCAGCAGGGCGCGTGTCACCGGGGCTGCTTGAATTGCAACAGGTGCGCTGTTTTTGTCTATCATTGAAAGCAAGGGATACATAAAATTTCCAATTCAATCACTTGAGAGAAGAAAAACTTCTGATTTCATGAAGTTTTCTCCTAAGATCATTGTTTTTCACGTTCAGTGCAGGGAACGTGCAGGGGGCATACTTGTATTGGCATGCCCCCCCCCCCCCCCCCTCAGGATCCTGTGCGGGGGGGGGGGGGGCATTTGCCTTCATGTCCGCCCCTGGATCCGCTAGTGGGGGATCCAGGGAACGGACTACCCTCACCCTTAGTTTTTTTGTGGAAATAGCCGGAAAACTACGCCATTCGCTCCGCCATTTTTGTTACAACTGCTTGCCTATCAATTGCCCAAATCCTGTAATTTGTTTACCTCGGGTCTCCTCAGGTCACGTCACTAAGTCAAGTCTAGTGATCCCGCCTCCAAAAAAAATGTAAGGTCGTGCGGCAGCCACATTGCTTGACCGATCAGTTAGATACTCACAGGGATTTAATCAGGTCATAAACACCTACAATTCTGCCTATTTCGGATGATTTTACATCGGTGACCTAGGGTGAAGTCTATTTTGTGACCTCCCAATTATAAGTAATTGGGGGAAACATGAAAAATGCATATAAATCCAAAGGAAATGGCTAAATTTGCCCAATTTTCACCAGAGTCCCGCATCTTTTGCAAAATACCAAAAGTACCAAAATACTCAAATTCAGTGGCGGATCTACGGTTGGGCAAAATGGGCAATTCCCCCCCCCACCCCCCCCCCCACAAAAAAAAAAACACACACCTGAATACGGCGCAAGATTGACATAGTTCCTGATATAGAAGCAAATCTAAGCAACCTTTACTAAGGAAAGTTAGCCTTAACCCTCGCCCCGGGTAGGGCCAAAATCACTACGTGTTCGGGTAGGGGGGGGGGGGGGGGGGTACGACCCCCCCCCCCCCTACCCGACCCCCCCCCCCCCCCCTCGATTAAAAAAACGAGCGTGTTGCTTGTGACGAGAGGGAAGCCGCTGATATCGATTTTAAGGTCCTGGTCATTAGGTGACTTCTGAGGTCATGTCAATGACCCAAACGTCATATAAATTGTAAATGCGTATAATTTGAATTTTATCAAGCTAGAAATCGTGAATGAGCATATCATAATGCTTAATGGGTGCCAAATTTGAAATCAGCATCACAAAATGTTCCCTAGAAACTGCCCAAATTCAAAAAATACAGGTCAGGTCATCTGAGGTCAGTGACCTCGGTTGAACTGTGGAAGCCCATGACCCCAGTGGAAAATATAATTATGTGAAATGGGATTCCCAAACTTGAAATCAGCGTCACAAACTAACTGTCCTAGAAACCGCCAGAAGCCAAAAAAAAATATATGAGGTGTCATCAGAGGTCAATGACCACTGTTGACCTTTGGAAAGGTCAATCGAGGTCACAATCTCAGTGTAAGCCACAACTGTCACCTGGAAACATCTGTGCATATGCTCCTGACACAACAAAAACTCGGAACTGCACAAGTTACAAGTATCGATACTACGGGAGGCCAGTTGCGCATGACATGACCTGATACACAAGTCATAGGACACCGGTCATGTGGGTTAGAACATAAAAATTAGAGTATGTGTCACATTTTTCAAAACTAGGGTACTGAAAGTTTCATCGTAATCGGTTGAAAACTACGCAAGTTATTTCTGAAAAACTGAGGGGGTGCATCCACCCCCCCTGCCCGGGCGAGGGTTCAATCAGCTATCAATCATAATCAAGCAAATCCGATGCGTTTCAGAATTGTCGTGAGACTTTTTGAATCCCCCCCAAACCACCCAGTTATGGATCAGCCAATGCATGCGGTATTTGTATCCTGTGACCTCCACGAGGTAAAATCTATTCACGCTGAGGTCATTCCGCATTCGTCATTTTTCTTCCATAACTTTTGTTTTACTGAACGAAAACAAAAGTTATGTAGTTAAAAAGTGTGAAGTAAGGCGCCGTAAGTTGAACGAGTGAACGCGAAGGAAATGTATGGTGAATTCCAACTCGATCAGGTAAGTAGTTCTGAGATACAGATTACGTGGTGCACACGTGCGCACGTGCAGAAGCACCCCCACCCCTGACTTGTGGGAAAGTGGCGGCTGAGAGATCCCTAACCACGCACCAAATTTGAACACAATCGGCTCAGCAGTTGCCCCACCCACTCAAAATTGTGTGGTGACGTTCCTGATCCAACAACCCCCGATCTCCCCACTCTGCCGCTAATGAGCAATTGTTCAAAGGATATTGAAATTCGAGATATTCCGGAAATAATTTAAAGATACTTATTTTGGCTAAGAATGTATCTAAAACTTAGGAATAGCATGACCTTTGCATTGTATTTGTATACATTTATCACCAGGTAAGCATATTTTATTTTAATTGAATACCGATCAAGCGAAAAATGACATGAAAATACTTAAATCAGGGTGGGTAACATTTATTGACTGGGGGGGGGGGGGGGCAAAACGGCTCACCTGGGGGGGGGGGGGCATTCCCCCCCCCCCCCCACCCACCAGTTAACATGTTAAAATAGGCCCTGATGTTACGGATGAAATTTCCTTAGTTTTCCTTTCGGAGCAGCGGTGTGTCGAAAGGAAAACGAATGAAATTACATCCGTAACTGCCTGAGCCCATTTGCACGTCGCAGGGGTATAGGATCCTATTCAGTTGAGGGGGCTTCAGCCCCCCCCCCCACACACACACACACACACACAAACACACACTTGGCTACAGCCACCCCAACTTGGACGGGGAAGTGGGTCAAATCCGGGGAGAAATCTGTATTTTTGGTGGATTGTGATGGTACTTTAACCCTCGCCCTACGGGAGCTTCTTTCTGCACCTTCGCCCTACGGAAGGGCCTGACAGCACCCCCCCCCCCTGTTAACTTCCGAACCAAGCAACTAGAGCAATTATGTAAGAACCGGCATGTTGCCTGTCATGAGAAGAATCTAACAGTATACAATTTTTAGGTTTCAGGTCAACGGATGACCTTCCTGATCAAGTGAATGACATCGGCTCGAACAGCGATTTTGCTCGTCAGAAAACCTCAAAATTAGAAATTGATAAATGTAAATAAAAGGCATGTTCCAAGACCAGTATTGTCTCAGAAACACAGAAAAGGTAATTATTTGTTCTTATCTTGTCAAAAAAGTCAAAAAGGTTATTTTAACAAAATGACGTCATGAGTTTCTTACACTTAGAGAGCCATCACTCAGTCAAAAATAGAGATATTGCTTTGAAATTTGGCTTGGATACTGTCCATACACAGTTCTCTTACATATATTCTGGTTTTTCTAACATCTTTGAAAATTTTGATTTTGTAGTGATTTAAAAAAAAGGGTAAAAAAACATTTTGGAAATCCGAGATAGCCATTTTAAAGAGAATGCCATTTTGTATCTTTGATAAATTGCGTTTGCAATTTGCTTTAACCCTCGCCCTACGGGAGCTTTTTTCACCTTCGCCCTACGGGGGGGGGTGGGGCCTGACAGGCCCCTCCCCTGTTAACTTCCAAACCAAGCAACTTAGAGCAATGCGGTAAGAACCTGCATGTTGCCTGTCATGAGAGGAACCTAACAGTATGCGATTTTTAGGTTTCATGTTAACGGGTGACCTTCCAGGTCATGTGAATGACCTCGAATTTACCACGTCCAGAACAGCGATTTTGCTCTTCAGAAAACCTCAAAATTAGAAATTGATAAATGTAAATAGAAAGGCATGTTCCTACACCAGTTTTGGCTCAGAAATACAAAAAAAAAAATTTGTTCGTATCTTGCCCAAAAATGTAAAAAAAGTAATTTAAAAAATGACGTCATCAGTTTCTTATACTTGGAAGCCATCACTCAGTCAATAATGGAGATATTGCTTTGAAATTTGGTATGAGTATTGTCCATACTCAGATCTCTCACATATATTCCGGTTTTCTAATATCTTTGAAAATTTTGATTTTGTGGGGATTTTTCCAAAAAAAGAACAGTTTTTTTTTATTTTAGGGGTCAAAAACCCAAAATTTTGAAAATCAGAGATAGCCATTTTAAAGAAAATGTCATTTTGTATCTTTGATGAATTGAGTTTGCAATTTTCTTTGAAACTCTGTGTTCTACGATTTTTCAAATATTTATCCTTTTTTTTACCAACATGACGTCATCAAAACATTATTATCTCCCAAAATACTTAACCAATTTCAAATAAATTTTTACAGCTTATGTATAATTGTTGTAAACTCAGCTACCAAAAATGTCAGCAAGATGCACGTAATGTGTCAAAAGTTATTCAAGAAAAACCCTCAGGGGGGCCTGTCAAGCCCTCCGTAGGGGAGGGTTAAGCGATTTTCCCAGCTCAGCCCCCCCCCCCCCACAACTTTCCTGGAAAAGTTACGCCCCTGCCACGTCGTATATTTCCTATTCCAATCTTGATTTTAATAGGAATTACATGCAAACTAGAATCAGCTTCTGACATTTTTTTTTGGGGGGGGGGCGACATTTTTAACCCTCAAGCCGATTTCACCCTTTTACGCTCGGAATATCGAAAAATGGTGTAAAAAAACATCAAGGGCCGCCATAAAAAGTGAGGGGTCAACTCCCGGTTTTCAAAAGTGGGGGTCGCGACCCCCCCCCCCCCCCCCGTCAGCAACGCCCTTGATGACATACCTGGGTCACCAAATGACATTGACCTGAGGTCAAATTTTGAAGTTAATCTAACCAGGACACCATTAATATTTTTCGAAGCGCATTGACGAGACAAACACGATGGTGTCAAACTTATTGCTCTATGTTCAACCGATACAAAGTTATTCACGATTTTTTGTTAAAGAAAATGCCATCGTAACCTCTGGAGCCTACACTATTGAGTATTGACCCACGTGAAATCCCTGCCTACTGATAAGCCTGAGTACTCAAGCACTGATGCGTATTCATCAAAAGGATCAGTCTCATTTCCATTTCAACACTATACTACACAAATCCAGGACGGTGTCAAAAAACGGTACGCAAAAGACGCAAACTTGCAAAAACCGTGCGTACTTTCCGGAACGATCACGCATAGTGGAGCCTGGGCTTCATCCAGTACATGTAGTGGTATTTGGAAGCGGTCATATTAAATTCTAGGGAGCGTGTGTATCGAGTTAAATGTAAAATTACTCAGGGCAGTTCTATTGTGTAAATCACGTCAAATCCGAGTAGATTTACTCCACCCCTTGTTGCCGATAAAATCACGTCAGATCGGAGTAGATTTACTCCACCCCTTGTTGCCGATAAAATCACGTCAGATCTGAGTCGACTTACACCCGGCTGCCCTGCTTGCGTATATCACGTCCAATCCTGAGGTAGGTCTGAGTCAATTTACACCCGCGCGCCACCTAGCGTAAATCACGCCCAATCCTAGGGTTGATCCGAATCGGGCCGCTTCAGCGAGACGTGACGTCACAACAGCGCATGCGCAATAGCCACTATTTTAACCGCGCGCAATTCGTTCACAAAGGCTCGGCGAACATCCTTTCATCGACATCGGACCACGGACGCCTTCTAGCCAGCCTTCTTCTTCTTCAGCCCTCCACCGCTTCCGGGTGCGGGACCCTGTCCACGTGCATGTGGCAGGGTCGTTAGACCCTTAGATAGGTAGCCTCTTATATATTTTTAAGTAGGCAGAATCATTAGATTGGCAATAGGCCTCCTCCACGGTATAGTTCCCCTCCAGTCTTTGAGTTAACTTGCAGTTGCAGTTGCCAACACGTTCTGCCGTGTGTGGCAAATTAACGTAAAACTTAGGTTCCTGTTTTTAACTTTCCCTTCCCTCCTCCGGTCATGGCGACCCCCCCCCCCCCCCCCCCCCCCCCCGACCCCCCTCCGGGGTTCCCCCCTCTGGGGTCCCCCCCCCCCCCCGGTGCGCGACGTCGCACCTCCCCGGTCGGATCCACTCCCCGCTCCCCTCAGGGGCCTCCCAGGGTCCGACCCGGAGCACGGCTCCCCCCCGACCCCACCCCCCGGACGGGCCCGCTTGCCTCCTTATGTGGCGAGCGGATGGCATTCCATTTAGGAATGTCAACCCGTTCCAGGTCCGGCGCTGGCTGGTCGCCATCTGTGGCGACGTAGCCAGCGAAAAGCCCATTCGGTCAGGAGCACTCCTGATCGAGACACTGACGTCCCAACAGAACGTCAGTGTCATGGGACGGACCACCTTCATCGGAGTGAAGGTCGCCGTGGAGGCCCCGGCGCACCTCAACTCCGTGGAGGGTCTGGCATGGTGCCCAGACGTGGCCGAGCTCTCGGAGGACGACCTCCTCCGGGAACTCGCACACCAAGGGGTGTGCGAGGTGACTCGCCTGTCGCCATCGAAGCGGCGACCCGATCAGCCCAACCCGCTGATTCGGCTCCGCTTCCGAGGCAAGGAGCTGCCGACCCACATCCACTGTGGGTACGTGGCTGCCCCCGTCAGGGAGTGGATCCCGCCCCCCCCCCCCCCCCCGGCAGTGTCAGCAGTGCTGGCACTACGGCCACCTCAAGTGGACCTGCCGGGTGCGCACCGCCACCTGTGGTCGGTGCGCTGGCGAGCACGGCACCGAAGGGTGCACGCGCGCAGCACGCTGCGCCACGTGCGACCAGGCCCACCCGGCCTGGGACCGCCGGTGTTTGGCCTGGGGCCTCGCTGGCGGACGGAGCGCTTGAAGCGCGGCGACAGTCGGCGCCCACCGGACGCCCCGCCCTCCACCTCTCTCAGCCCAGGTCTCGCCCCCGGCGCTTGGCCGCCCCTCCCACCTCCCGGAACCTCCCCCCACCCCACCGGCCTCCCGCCCGACCCCCCAACCGACAGACCCCCGACCACCAGCCCAGCTCCCCGAGGCATCTCTGTCGGACCTCGAAGGCGCCGTTGCCGCTGATCCACCGGCACCGCGCTCCCCAGCCCAACCAGCCGAGTCGAACACCGACTCAGGCCCCGCCTCCCCGGCCTCCTCAGCACCAGCAGAGAGCCGATTCTCGGAGGACCTCCCCTCCTCGGACGACTCTCTCATGAGAGCCGTCTCCCGGAAAGTCGCCCGCAACCCCGCCCAGTCCCCGCCCTCCCGCCCCAGCTCCCCGCCCGCCCACCCCAGCTCCCCGCCCGCCCGCCCCCCCCCCCCCCCCCTCCCCGTCTCCCTGAAGAGAGTCCGACCCTCTCCCCGCCATCCCTCCCCTCCCCCCACCCTCCTTCCCAGCTCCCTCGCCCTATAAGACAGGATAGCCCCTCCCCCCCCCCAGCCCCTCTGAAAGTAACCGCTACCGCCGCAATTTGAGACGGTTCAACAAGAAACAATAAATCACCTCCAACAAAATACTTCATTAAGTTATTTCTGACTAACTGTTAAATCGTGCTGCTGCTGACGTGGGAGTTGCGTGTTGGCTGCCGGTGTCTTGTTGCGGGGCCCCCTGCTGGATCTCGGCCGCGCGGCGAAGGGTTCTTCGTTGCGTGGCTGATTTGGCGGGGGATTTCTGCGATGGGACGCCGATGGTTGATGTGCGGTTTTGCGTTGGCGGCGGCATGATTCCCTGCCAAACCAGCCAGAAATAACTTCCTGACTAACTGTTAAATCAAGTTGCTGCTGACGCGGGAGTTGCGTGTTGGCTGCCGGAGTCTTGTTGCGGGGGCCCCCTGCTGGATCTCGGCCGCGCGGCGAAGGGTTCTTCGTTGCGTGGTTGATTTGGCGGGGGATTTCTGCGATGGGACGCCGATGGCTGATGTGCGATTTTGCGTTGGCGGCGGCATGATTCCCTGCCAAACCAGATCACACGCCGATGCTGCGCCGCGGTGCGGTGGCTGCTGCGCTGCGGTGCAGTGTCCGCTGCGCTGCGGTGCAGCATGTTAAATTATGTTAAATCACGTTGCTGCCGACGTGGGGTTGCGTGTTGGCTGCCGGTGTCTTGTTGCGGGGGCCCCCTGCTGGATCTCGGCCGCGCGGCGAAATTCGTTGCGTGGCTGATTTGGCGGGGGATTTCTGCGATGGGACGCCGATGGTAGATGTGCGGTTTTGCGTTGGCGGCGGCATGATTCCCTGCCAAATCAGTCGCGCAACGAAAGGTTCCATTGGAATTCGTTGTTCATTTCTTAACGTAATGCTCCTCCCAACCCTCCTCTCCCCTCTACTCCGCTCTTGCCAAAGCCGAGTAGTTGAACACCCGCCCCTGATAACAGATGCCGATGCTGCGCTGCGGTGCGGTGGCCGCTGCGCTGCGGTGCGGTGCTCACTCCACTGCGCTGCGGTGTGGTGTCCGCTGCGCTGCGGTGCAGTATGTTAAATCATGTTGCTGCCGACGTGGGGTTGCGCGTTGGCTGCCGGTGTCTTGTTGCGGGGGCCCCCTGCTGGATCTCGGCCGCGCGGCGAGGGTTTCTGGGCGTGGCTGTTCGTGACGTGGCTGATTTGGCGGGGGATTTCTGCGATGGGACGCCGATGGCTGATGAGCGGTTTTGCGTTGGCGGCGGTTTGATGAACACCCGCCCCTGATCACAGATGCCGATGCCGCGCTGCGGTGCGGTGGCCGCCGCGCTGCGGTGCGGTGCCCATTCCACTGCGCTGCGGTGCGGTGTCCACTGCGCTGCGGTGCAGTATCCACCCCGTCAAACTTGTTTACACTGTTAGGTGATAGTTATCTTGTATTGATAGGTCCCCTCTTAGATTATCTCTACCAAACACGTTTAGCTAAACAAATATAACAGGGTTTTTTTGCCTTGCGCATTTTTGGCCCACCGCGCAGGTTTTTCCCCTTTGCTATAGACGCTGGGTTTTGTATTATTCAGGACTTTTCGCCCAGCTAAACACACCCCACAACCAGGTCTCGCCGAGGCGCCGGAGCCAGGGAGACTGGCAACAGTCTCCCGTTGTTGCAATGACGGCACCCCCACGGCTCCATCAACTCTGACACTGTACAAGTATTATTCCCAGGCCCAGGCAGGTGGTCGACAGGCATCACCTAACACTTGCTATGACACCCCCACACCTTCATTGCTTGGTCCTTGGTCAGTGCAGGGGCCGGTAGTGCGATTAGGCTCTCGCTCACGGCATCGCACTGACCTACAATACGCTATCACACACACACACCCGAGTGTGCTCAATACCTGAGATACTTACAGCATGACTCTGCACACGCTTGAGGACCGTGTCGCGGCAGTTGTAGCACACTCGGAGCACCTACACTACCACACTAGATCCGATTTGTCACACCAGATCTGATCTGGAGTGTGCTCCAGGCACCACGACATAACTCGCTGCACACGGTTCCCGGGAGTGTATATTCTTTTAGATGGCAGAGAATTGCACCCCCGCGGGACCGGCCGCGGCGAGTTATGTTGAGCACACTCCGAGCACCCACACAACCACTGACCAGACCGACCTGGGCCTGTCACCTGCTCTGTGTGTGTATGAAATATATTGTGTATGTATGTGTCTCGTGTTTTATTTTAACCTTGACTTTGAACGAAATACTTAACGTAAGATAGACTTTAGATTTACTGTGAACAATTCACTTAACGTAAAATAGCTGCCCTAGTCCCTAGTTTGCTCCGGGTCACATAAACCGGTTAACGTAGTTTTTTGCCTGGCAAATTGCCAGAGGTCATTGCCCCTCCCCGGAAAATGGCTATAGGCCGTTCCGGGAAGGAAAAAAAATGCTCGGCCGGCGTCGGGGGCATCGAAGGTTCGCGGCTGGCGCCTGGCCCCAGCCGGCCCAGGGTAACAGAACAGCCGGCCCAGCCCCCCAGTTTCACGTCGGCGGTGGTCGTGACGGGAGTGTGTTGGTGGGGAAGGGGGAAAGAAGAGGGTAGAGCTGGATGCAAAATCTGGAGGACTGAAGGTGGGTGGATTGCATGGCTTTCGTAGATTATTGATCGTCATTTATTTTGCCTAAACTCGTCCCACATTCCTGGTCACTGGATCCTCGTCCCTGAGCCCTTGTCACTGGACCCCGTCCCTGAGCCCTTTTCACTGGACCCCGTCCCTGAGCCCTTGTCACTGGACCCCATCCCTTGACCCTCGTTCCTAGACTCTCGTCCCTCATTCCTGGTCACTGGACCCTTCTCCCTGGACTCTCGTCCCTGATCCCTTGTCCCTGGGCCCTCTTCCCTCGACCTCCGTCACTGGACCCTCGTCCCTGGATCCTCATCCTTGAGCCCTTCTCCCTTGACCCTCGGCCTCGTCCCTGAGCCCTTGTCGCTGGACCCCCGTCCCTGGATCCTCGTATCTGGATCCCTATTACTGAGCCCCTGTCCTAGACCCTCATCCCTTACCCTCACCCCTGGACCCTCGTCTATAGACTCGTCCCACATTCCTGATCACTGAATCATTGTCCTTGGATCCTTATCCCTGAGCCCTTGTCCCTGGACCCTCATCCATTGACCCTGGTCCCTAGACTCTCGTCCCACATTCCTGGTCACTGAACCTTCGTCCCTGGATCCTCATCCTTGAGCCCTTCTCCCTTGACCCTTGTCCCTGAATCCTCGTCCCTGAGCCCTTGTCGCTGGACTCTCGTCCCTGGTTCATCATCTCTGAGCCCTTGTCCCTCTTCCCTTGACCCCCGTCACTGGACCCTCGTCCCTTGATCCTCATTCTTGAGCCCTTCTCCCTTGGCCCTCGTCCCTGAATCCTCGTCCCTGAGCCCTTGTCACTGGACCCCATCCCTGGATCCTCGTTCCTGTATCCTTATCCCTGAGCCCTTGTCCCTGGACCTTCGTCCCTAGACTCTCGTCCCACATTCCTGGTCACTGGACCATTGCCCTTGGATCCTTATCCCTGAGCCCTTGGAGCCTTATCCCTGAGCCCTTGTCTCTGGACCCTAAACCCTGTACCCTCGTCCCTGAGCCCTCATCTACGAACCCTCATCCATGGACCCTCGTCCCTCATTCCTGGTCACTGGACCCCATCCCTGGTCCATCGTCGCTGGATTCTCGTCCTTTATCCCTTTTCCATGGACCATCATCCCTTGACCCACACCCCTGGACCCTCTTCCCTGAGCCCTCGTCCACAGACCCTCGTCCCTCATTCCTGGTCAATGAATCCTCGTCCCTGGACCCTAATCCCTCATTCCTTGTCACTGTATCCTTCTCCCTGGACTCTCGTCCCTGGATACTCGTCCCGGAGCGCTTGTCCCTGGGCCCTCTTCCCTGGACCCCCGTCACTGGACCCTCGTCTCTGGATCCTCGTCTCCTCGTCATTAAGCCCTTCTCCCTGGACCCTCGTCCCTGAATCCTCGTCCCCGAGCCCTTGTCCCTGTATCCTCGTCCCTCATTCCTGGTCACTGGAAATTCGTCCCTCATTCCTGGTCACTGAACCCTTGTCCCCGATCCCTTGTCCTTTAACCCTCGTCCACAGTTCCTCCTCCCTGGACCTTCGTCCCTCTTTCCTGGCCACTGGACCCTTGTCCCTGGACCTTCATCCTAGCACTTGTCCCTGGACACTCCCCCTGGACTCGTCCCTAGACCCTAGTCCCTCATTCCTGGTCACTGGACCTTTGTCTCTCATTTCTGGTCACTGGACCTTCGTCCCTCACTCATGGTCACTGGATCTTCGCCCCTCAGTCCTGATCACGACCCTCGTCCCTGATCCCTTGTCGCTGGATCTTCGTCCCTGATCCCTTGACCTTCATCCCTTGACCCTCATCCCTCATTCCTGGTCACTGACCCCCCCCCCCCCCCTCATCCCTCATTCCTTGCCACTGGACCCCTGTCCTTGAGCCCTGTCCTGGACCCTCCCACTGCACCATCGTCCCTAGACCCTAGTCCCTCATTCCTAGTCAGTGGACCCTTGCCCCTCATTCCTGGTCGCTGGACCTTCGTCCCTCATTCATGGTCACTGGATCTTCGCCCATCAGTCCTGATCACTGGACCCGCGTTCCTGAGCCCTTGTCGCTGGACCCTCTACCCTGGACCCCCGTCGCTGGGTCCTCGTACCTCGACCCTCGTCCCTGAGCCCTTTTCCCTGGACCTTCATATTGTGACCCTCATCCCTCATTCCTGGTCACTGAACCCCCATCCCTCATTCCTTGCCACTCGACCCCTGTCCCTGAGCCTTATCCCTGGACCTCCCCCTGGACTCCTGTCGCTGGATCTTAATCCCTCATTCCTGGTCAATGAATCCTCGTCCCTGGACGATGATTCATCCCTCATTCCTGTTTACTGAACCCTTCTCCCTGGACTCTCGTCCCTGGATACTCGTCCCTGGGCGCTTGTCCCTGTATCATCGTCCTTGGACCCTCGTCCCTCATTCCTGGTCACTGGAAATTCGTCCCTCATTCCTGGTCACTGAACCCTTGTCCCCGATCCCTTGTCCTTTGACCCTCGTCCACAGTTCCTCCTCCCTGGACATTCATCCCTGTACCTTCATCCCTCTTTCCTGGCCACTGGACCCTTGTCCCTGGACCTTCGTCCTAGCCCTTGTCCCTGGACCCTCCCCTCTGGACTCTCGTCCCTAGACCCTAGTCCCTCATTCCTGGTCACTGGACCTTTGTCTCATTACTGGTCACTGGACCTTCGTCCCTCATTCATGGTCACTGGATCTTCGCCCCTCAGTCCTGATCACGGCCCACGAACTTCAGCCCTTGTCGATGGACCCTCTACCTTGGACCCCCCGTCGCTGGGTCCTCGTACCTCGACCCTCGTCTCGTCCCTGAGCCCTTCCCCCTGGACCTTCATCTTTTGACCCTCATCCCTCATTCCTGGTCACTGAACCCCCTCTCATCCCTCATTCCTTGTCACTGGACCCCTGTCCTTGAACCCTTATCCCTGGACCCTCCCCCTGCACCATCGTCCCTAGACCCTAGTCCCTCATTCCTGGTCAGTGGACCCTCGTCCCTCATTCCTGGTCACTGGACCTTCGTCCCTCATTCATGGTCACTGGCTCTTCGCCCCTCAGTCCTGATCACTGGACCCGCGTTCCTGAGCCCTTGTCGCTGGACCCTCTACCCTGGACCCCCCGTCGTTGGGTCTTCGTACCTCGACCCTCATCCCTCGTCCCTGAGCCCTTGTCCCTGGACCTGCATATTTTGACCCTCATTCCTGGTCACTGAACCCCCATCCCTCATTCCTTGCCACTGGACCCCTGTCCCTGAGCCTTATCCCTGAACCTCCCCCTGGACTCCCGTCGCTGGATCCTGGTCCCTAATTCCTGGTTAATGGACCGTCGTCCCTGAGCCCTTGTCACTGGACCTTCAACCCTTGATCCTCATCCCTCGTCACTGAACCATCATCCCTCATTCCTCGTCCCTGGATCCTCGTCCCTCATTACTGGTCATTGGACCCTCGTCCCTGGATCCTCGTCCATGAGTCCTTGTCTCTGGACTCTTAACCTTCATCCGGGCCCTCTCCACGGACCCTCATACCTCATTCCTGATCAATGGACTCTTAACCTTCATCCGGGCCCTCTCCACGGACCATCATACCTCATTCCTGATCAATGGACCCTGATCCCTGAGTCCTTGACCATCGTCCAAAGCTCCTCCTCCCTGGACTCTCGTCCCTGAGCCCTCGTCCACGGACCCTCATCCATGGACCTTCGCCCTTCATTCCTGGTCATTGGACCCTGGACCCTCGTGTTCCTTGGAAATAATGTTTTGTCTATGGCACGCCTATGGATTTCATATGAACAGTGTATGTGCTTGAAATGTGAACTTCATTATAAGTTGATACAAATTTCACATATGAAGCAGTTATAAATTCAATTTTGCAGTGTTCTTAAAACGAAGCATTTCATACATAACTGATGGATTTTTCTTGTTATTCCAGACGATTGAAATCTCCAGGACAGCAAGAGGATGGTCGAGTTAAAGACAGGTGACTGTTGTTCTTCCTTTGGTGATTTGGAGGCTCGCATCAGTGCGCTAGAGACGGAAACCAAGGAAATAAGGCAAGTCCCATGAATGTGTTTCAGGAACGGTGGTGATTTTCATTGGATGCAATCCTGAGCAGAGGATTATAATTAATGTATCGCTTAGATATTGATTAATCCTTATGTTCAACATTTAGCTGGATGAAGCGTACATTGAAACGTTGAGAACTACAAAATCGTGTAAATATTTACGGTGCGTTTAGCAGCATTTTGTATTTTGTTCCGATGTCTTGAATACAAGTTGATGCTTATAAGTTGTCTATGAATTAAATGGCTAATAAGTTTTATACCGTGATTTTGACGATTCATTTCTGCCTATTCTCAGACTCCTGGACAAAGCCGTGGATGTCTGGATCGCCCGAGTACACAGACCGGGCGATTCGTCTGCCGGTCATCCCGAAATCCCATCCCGTATGCAGTATGCTGTCATGAAGATGATGTGTCTAAGACGCCAGAAGTACATGCCAAATACCTGACATTGCTGTTACTTCGATGCCTGTATCACTTCCGGTTATGGGATCATAACCTGTTTTGTAAATATAGCGTAAATTGCATGTGTACAGTTAGTTTAGATGAAATATGCACTTAAGCGTCGGCGAGCAAACTTTGGCCGAAAAACTACGGCAATGTACAAATGATATGCTGTGAATGTTTCACCAATGCGCTTAACTATGCATGTCATCCAATGTTTCTCCACTTCATTGGTTCAATTTGCATGGAATCTAGTCAAGAATGATGTTAGACTTTGTTCTTATGTCGTACACATATGATGTTCTGCGTCGCCAGTGATGGGAGCATGAACTCCATTCTAGTCCAGAAAGACATTGGAAGAGGTTAGAGATATGTGATGCTGCGTCCTTTTTACGATACTCTTAAGCGTATTACTTCTCCGTATGGCTTTAACATGACTTTCGTATGCTCTATCGACCGTTCAGGGGTTTCTTTAGACGAATTTATGAGTGCATGTATGTGTCGGTTCAGCCCGTGGCCAAAACGTGTGATGATTCAAAAGTCAATCCAGTAGGTATCACTGCCTCCGGAAGACGGACGAATGCTATTTGTTTGCGTTACTCTACTAGCGTTTCCTTTATTTTGCTATTGAATCTGCAACAATCGTTATGCTGCTGATACATGTAGAAGTTTGTCAAAATGGTGTTTATAGTCCTTCCTTACCCTTTTAATTTCGACTGTTAGATCCCAGAACTAAGTGCGGGAGCCTTTCTTTGTTTGTTTTGCTACAGGATATCGGAACGATATTGACCAATGCTGCGGATTACTTCCTTTGCACTCCTTGACTATCATCTCCTATGCCTCTGTGACCAGGTTGCTGTTTGTCGTGTGATAGATGAAGAACCGACGTCGGACGGGCTGTGTCTGAAGGTTGTGTAATATAATGATTATCCAAGTTAGGTCTCGGACCTAATGCATTAATACATTAAACCCATGGACCATTGTGTTTATGTGCAATGCAGGTAGTACTAACTTTTACCCGTCAAGATCCACAGACACGCGTTCTGAAGTCGATTATTTCCATGCACACCCATAGGCGTGATGTTAAAATCCGAAAATGTTTGGGGACGTGCCCCCCGCCCCCCACTTTCGGCGCCTATGCGTACATATTAAATGTATTCAGAATGTCCTTTAAATGTTAATTGTGTTTCGACTACTCATAAAGTGATCATAACTCGAACACGCTTGTGTAAGTCGCATCAAAACTACTCAGCGCGATATATGCCGAATAACTTATGCTTAAATCACGTCAAAGCTACTCACAACGCGACATACACTGCACAGCCGTTATGTGTAAATCACGTCAAAGCTACTCACAACGTAACATACACTGCACAGCCGTTGTGTAAATCACGTCAAAACTACTCGCAACGCGACATACACTGCACAGCCGTTATGTGTAAATCACGTCAAAACTACTCACAACGCGACATACACTGCACAGCCGTTATGTGTAAATCACGTCAAAACTACTCACAACGCGACATACACTGCACAGCCGTTATGTGTAAATCACGTCAAAAGCGACTCAGATCCGAGTCGATTTAATCAGGAGGCATTTTTGGTGTAAAACTAGTATTAACTCGATTTAAGCAGAAAGGCAGTATAGGATAAATGTACCTTTGACTCGAAGTACACGCGTCCTAAATTCTACTACGAAGTAGTAGTCGAAGTAGTGTATGTTTCAGTCAGGGGCGTCGACGCCTAACAGACCATTCAGACTAGTCGCACCACTTTTTTGGACGTCCCAATGTGCCGCCACCGTCTAGGTGCCGCCCTCGACGAGGCGCCGTCACATACCAAGTGCCGCCACTGACCGGACGCCACCCAAGTCAGGTACCGTCCCTCAAAAGATGCCGCCCCTTTAACCAGGTGTCGTCCCTTCAGCCAGGTGCCGCCCCCTCAGAAAGATGCCGCCCTTCAGCCAGGTGTTGCCCCTCAAAAATATACCGCCCCTCAACCGGGTGTCGCCCCTTCAGCCAGGTGCCACCCCCTCAGAAAGATGCCACCCTTCAGCCGGGTGCCGACACTTCAGCAGGTGCCGCTCCTTCAGAAAGGTGCCGCCCCTTCAGAAAGGTGCCGCCCCTTAATCCAGGTACCGCCCCTTCAGAAGGGTGCCACCCCTTCATCCAGGTGCCGCCCCTCAGAAAGACGCCGCCCTTCAGTCGGGTGTTGCCCCTCAAAAAGATCCCACCCCTCAACCGGGTGCCGCCCCTTCAGCCAGGTGCCGCCCCCTCAAAAAGATGCCGCCCTTCAGCCAGGTGTTGCACCTAAACCAAATGCCGCCCCCTCAACCGGGTGCCGCCCCTTCAGCAAGGTGCCACCCCTTCATCCGGGTGCCGCCACTTCAGCCAGGTCCCGCCCCTTCAGAAAGGTGCCGCCCCTTCAGCCAAGTGCCGCCCCTCAGCTAGGTGCCTCCCCTTCAGCAAGTTACCGCCCTTTCAGCCAGGTGCTACCCCTTCAGCCAGGTGCCGCCCCTTCAGTCAGGTGCCGCCCCTCAGCCAGGTGCCACCCCTGAGATAGATGCCGCCCCTTCAGCCTGGTGTGGCGCCTTCAGCCAGGTGCCGCCCCTCAGCCAAGTGCCGCAACGAATATTTGCCGTCCCTATATCCTGATAAGGTGATGCCGTATCATGGCGGCCATGGCCCATCGATGTCTTTTTGGTGCAGACTCAGGCTTAAGTAGTTCTTAAAGGGAGTGTTTCACCTTTCTGAAAGTTGTCAAATATATATACGCTGGTTGTATTGAAAATATTAAGTAAGTGCTGCTGAAAGCGATGGTGATATTTGTTCTCTCGAAAAGTCACTTAACTCTATATAAATTAAGGTTTTCGATTTGGGATGATGACGTCATTATTGAGCTGTAGACCGACGCTGATTGGCTGACAAGGTGGGATTCGGTGAAAAAGTGGCTGTCAGCCAATCAGCGGCGGCACTAGCCTAGACCCCATTTTGCAAATGGGAAATTAAATTGCTTAAAAACGGCTAAGTTTTGGGGAAAATGACCTTCGTATTTTCGACATTTCAATAACGGCCAAAGATAATGGCTATCTAAGTTCAAAACCAATACAAAGCATGGGTGGAGCTTTTCAGAAAAAGTTGGTGGAGCAAAATGTCATATAGACAGGTTGTTTTCAATGGTTCAGGTGAAAATGGCCATTTCAACGCCAGGAAACCTTCAAATCGGACAAAAGTGGGTGGGACAAACAGTTGTTCGGGCAGTCGCCCCACCATTTGAATAGGAAACTCCACCCGTGATACAAAGGTGAAACATTCCCTTTAAACAACTCGACGTAGTAATTCATAAGACTTGAAAATGAATCAAGAAGCTAACAGCTGTTTCCTTTTAACCAGGCGCGCAGCCAAGGGAGGGGGGGGAAGGGGGCAATTGCCCCTCCCCCTTACGGGTCACAGGGGGGCCCCGCCGAGATTGGCCCAGATACCATTTGCATTAGCTAAATGGCTTTCAAAAAGTCACAGAGGAGCCCTCAAACTAGGCAAGGGTCACTCTGGTACATGTCGAGGGCCCTCAAAGACACTGAAGGGCTTTCGAAGCCGGCCCAGGGGGCCTCTTGGGCATGTCCATGGGCCCATTGAGCCCACCGAGGGGTCCCAAAAACTGTCCAGGGGCCTCTCGAGCATGTCCATGGGCCCATTGAGTCCACTCAAGGGCGCAAAACATGCCCAGGGACCTTTCGAGCATGCCCTGGGGCCCATTGAGCCCACTCAGGGGCCCAAAAAACCTGCACAGGGGCCTCTAGAGCATGTCTACTTGTCCAGGGGCCAATTGAGCCCACCCACGGCCCAACAAACCTGCCAGTGGCTTCTCGAGCATGTCCATGGGCCCATTGAGTATGTTCAGGGGCCTATTGAACCTGCCTAGGGGCCATTAGTCTGTTCAGGGGCCTCTCGAGCTTTCCCAATGGTCCATTGGTCCTGTGCAGGGGCCTCTCGAACCTGCCCAGGGGCTATTAGAGTCTGCTTAGGGTTATCTCGGCTTGCCAAGGGGCCATTGAGTCGGTGAACGGGGCCCTCGAGCCTGCCCAGGGACTGCTAGCCGTCGCCTAGAGCGCCTGCTATAGCTGGAGCGCCTGCTATCCGTGGTCGGCGCGGTCATAATGAGCGGTAATGTGCTGTACTCTGACCCACCTGGTACAATGTTTTCTTGGGTTTCAAAATGGTTATTTGATAAGTCTGATGCGTTTTTGAATTCGGGGGGGGGGCGATGGTAGCACAAAACAAGTTAACAATTTTCCTCTCAGGAGAGTGTGTGCTGCAATGTTTGTCAGCCAGGGGCGTCACGACGGGAGGGTCGGGGGAGGTCTGGGCTAACTCCCCCACTTTTAGAAGGCGGGGAGGGTCGCTGCAGGACAGTCGCTGCTGTCGCTGCTGGACCAGGTCGACGTGGAGAGGGTGGTGAAGGCGTTCGTGGCAGAGGACGATACTCGGAGGAGAGTGTTCGGTGATGGCTAAAAAGCACTAGGGTGAAATGTTCCGAAGAGCGGGAGTCCTGGAACTCAAGGAGCAGCGTTCGTTCATGTACTCGGAGAGGATTTACTCACATGCCAGACGGCGGTAGTTCGGCGTAGCAGTGATGTATTATAAGTGACAATATAAGATTGGCATGCATTTTAAGCACGAATATCTAGGAAAAACTGTAGCGAGATGCAATCCAACAGGCAAATAATTAGTTATAAATAGATACAACGGCGAACGGCTGCTCTAAAACCGTAATAATGCTTGCAGAACAGCCCGCCACAGACCACTCATGAGCCCAGTTGGCAGAGCGCTCAGCTGAAACCCTCAAAAATGTATTTAGCAACTGACATGGTGTAGTTGACTCCCTTCAGCGCTTGATTTAACATATTGCCAGGATGACCTTCATTCAGCGGCAGCGACGACAATGTACCTAATGTAATGGACGAATGCCCACAAAGATGTGTTATACCTACTTTGGAGTTGGAGCTGGACGGGCTAGTTAAACTTAGTCACGAACACTGGCGGATCCAGCCGTCGGTTTTTTGGGGGGGGCAACTTTTTGTGGCAAAAAGGTACCCCCCATTTTTTTTTCTCCGCGGATTTGGGCCGGTTACCTTATTTTGGTATTCGAGCATAAGAAATTCACTTTTCAAATTCACAACAAAACAAAATTGGGGTTGACAAAAAAAAATTGGAAATCCGAGAGCCATTTTGAAGAAAATGTCTTTTCCCTTCTTTTCGCGTGTTTTATTTGCAATTTGCTTGAAATCTCTGATTTCTACGATTTGCCAAACATTTATCATTTTTCCACCAAAAATGGCATGACATGACGTCATTAAAACGTCATTATCTCCCAAAATACTACATCAATTTCATTTAGAGTTGGTGAGAAGACTTAGACTTGATGCAGGATAAGGTACTGAAAGTTTCACGTTGATATCTATCATAGTTTTCAGGTTATTGAGAAAATCAGGGAGGGGAAGATTCTGCCCTCCCCCTCCCCCCGCAGGTTCGGACAAAAAATCACATAGAGGTCAAAGGTCAAGGTCACGGGGACCAATACGAGACTTTAAGCTTCGGTACCAGCTTGTGTACCCTCTAGTTTTTTAGTTTACCGTCCGATTTGCTTGCAATGGGCAAAAAGGGACTCGACGGCACCCCAGCTTGCGTCAGGAAAAACAAAACACCACCTAGAGGTCAAAGGTCAAGGTCACGGTGACGAATACGAGATTTTAAGCTTCGGTACCAGCTTGTGTACCCTCTAGTTTTTTTGTTTACCGTCCGATTTGCTCGCAATGGGAAAAAAGGGACTCGCCGGCACGTTAGCTTGCGTCAGAAAAACAAACAAAAAGTCATCCAGAGGTCAAAGGTCAAGGTCACGGGGACGAATACGAGATTTTAAGCTTCGGTACCAGCATGGTGTACCCTCTAGTTTTTTTCGTTTACCGTCCCATTTGCTCGCAATGGGCAAAAAGGGACTCGCCGGCACCCCACCTTGCATCAGGAAAAAAAAAAATACCTAGAGGTCCAAGGTCAAGGTCACGGGGACGAATACGAGATTTTAAGCTTCGGTACCAGATTGTGTACCTTCTAGTTTTTTTCGTTTACCGTCCGATTTGCTCGCAATGGGAAAAAGGGACTTGCCGGCACCCCACCTTGCGTCAGGAATAACACAAAATCACCTAAAGGTCAAAAGTCAAGGTCACGGGGACGAATACGAGATTCTAAGCTTCGGTACCAGCTTGTGTACCCTCTAGTTTTTTTCGTTTACCGTCCTATCTGCTCGCAATGGAAAAAAGGGACTCGCTGGCACCCTAGCTTGCATCAGGAAAAACCAAAAATTACATAGAGGTCAAAGGTCAAGGTCACGGGGACGAATACGAGATTTTAAGCTTCGGTACCAGCTTGTGTACCCTCTAGTTTTTAGTTTACCGTCCGATTTGCTTGCAATGGGCAAAAAGGGACTCGACGGCACCCCAGCTTGCGTCAAATAAAACAAAACATCACCTAGAGGTCAAAGGTAAAAGTCACGGGGACGAATACGAGATTCTAAGCTTCGGTACTAGCATGGTGTACCCTCTAGTTCTTTAGTTTACAATCCGATTTTCTCGCAATGGGCAAAAAAGAACTCGCCGGCACGTTAGCTTGCGTCAGGAAAAACAAAAAGTCATCCAGAGGTCAAAGGTCAAGGTCACGGGGACGAATACGAGATTCTAAGCTTTGGTACCAGCATGGTGTACCCTCTAGTTTTTTCGTTTACCGTCCGATTTTCTCGCAATGGGCAAAAATGGACTCGCCGGCACCTTAGCTTGCGTCAGAAAACAAACAAAACATCACCTAGAGGTCCAAGGTCAAGGTCACGGGGACGAATACGATATTTTAAGCTTCGGTACCAGCTTGTGTACCCTCTAGTTTTTTCGTTTACCATCCGATTTGTTCGCAATGAAAAAAAAAAGGACTCGCCGGCACCCCACCTTGCGCTAGGAATAACGAAAAATCACATAGAGGTCAAAGGTCAAGGTCACGGGGACGAATACGATATTTTAAGCTTCGGTACCAGCTTGTGTACCCTCTAGTTTGTAGTGTACCGTCCGATTTGCTTGCAATGGGCAAAAATGGACTTGTCGGCATCCCAGCTTGCGTCAGGAAAAACAAAAAATCACCTAGAGGTCCAAGGTCAAGGTCACGGTGACGAATACGAGATTTTAAGCTTCGGTACCAGCTTGTGTACCCTCTATTTTTTTAGTTTACCGTCCGATTTGCTTGCAATGGGCAAAAAGGGACTCTACGGCACCCCAGCTTGCGTCAGGTAAAACAAAACATCACCTAGAGGTCAAAGATAAAGGTCACGGGGACGAATACGAGATTTTAAGCTTCGGTACCAGCATGGTGTACCCTCTAGTTTTTTAGTTTACAATCCGATTTGCTCGCAATGGGCAAAAAGGAACTTGCCGGCACGTTAGTTTGCGTCAGGAAAAACAAAAAGTCATCCAGAGGTCAAAGGTCAAGGTCACGGGGACGAATACGAGATTATAAGCTTCGGTACCAGCATGGTGTACCCTCTAGTTTTTTCGTTTACCGTCCGATTTGCTCGCAATGGGCAAAAAGGGACTCACCGGCACGTTAGCTTGCGTCAGGGAAAACAAAAAGTCATCCCGAGGTCAAAGGTCAAGGTCACGGGGACGAATACAATATTTTAAGCTTAGGTACCAGCATGGTGTACCCTCTAGTTTTTTTCGTTTACCGTCCCATTTGCTCGCAATGGGAAAAAAGGGACTCGCCGGCACCCCACCTTGCGTCAGGAAAAAAAATCACCTAGAGGTCCAAGGTCAAGGTCATGGGGACGAATACGAGATTTTGGGCTTCGGTACCAGCTTGTGTACTTTCTAGTTTTTTTCGTTTACCGTCCGATTTGCTCGCAATTGGAAAAAAGGGACTCGCCGGCTCCCCACCTTGCGTCAGGATTAACAAAAAATCACCTAGAGGTCAAAGGTCAAGGTCACGGGGACGAATACGAGATTCTAAGCTTCGGTACCAGCTTGTGTACCCTCTAGTTTTTTCGTTTACCGTCCGATCTTCTCGCAATGGAAAACAGGGACTCGCTGGCACCCTAGCTTGCGTCAGGAAAAAATATAAAAAATCACATAGAGGTCAAAGGTCAAGGTCACGGGGACGAATACGAGATTTTAAGCTTCGGTACCAGCTTGTGTACCCTTTAGTTTTTTAGTTTACCGTCCGATTTGCTTGCAATGGGCAAAAAGGGACTCGACAGCACCCCAGCTTGCGTCAAGTAAAACAAAACATCACCTAGAGGTCCAAGGTCAAGGTCACGGGGACGAATACGAGATTTTAAGCTTCGGTACCAGCTTGTGTACCTTCTAGTTTTTTCGTTTACCGTCCGATTTGCTCGCAATGGGAAAAAAGGGACTCGCCGGCACCTTAGCTTGCGTCAGGAAAAAAAAAACATCACCTAGAGGTCAAAGGTTAAGGTCACGGGGACGAATACGAGATTTTAAGCTTCGGTACCAGCTTGTGTACCTTCTATTTTTGTTTCGTTTACCGTCCGATTTGCTTGCAATGGGCAAAAAGGGACTCGACGGCACCCCAGCTTGCGTCAGGAAAAACAGAACATCACCTAGAGGTCAAAGGTCAAGGTCACGGGGACGAATACGACATTTTAAGCTTCGGTACCAGCTTGTGTACCCTCTAGTTTTTTGTTTACCGTTCGATCTGCTCGCAATGGAAAAAAGGGACTCGCTGGCACCCTAGCTTGCGTCAGGAAAAACAAAAAAAACACATAGAGGTCAAAGGTCGAGGTCACGGGGACGAATACGAGATTTAAAGCTTCGGTACCAGCTTGTGTACCCTCTAGTTTTTTTCGTTTACCGTCCGATTTGCTTGCAATGGGCAAAAAGGGACTCGTTGGCACTCCAGCTTGCGTCAGGTAAAAGAAAACATCACCTAGAGGTCAAAGGTCAAGGTCACGGGGACGAATACGATATTTTAAGCTTCGGTACCAGCTTGTGTACCCTCTAGTTCTTTTCTTTTACCGTCCGATTTGCTCGCAATGGGCAAAAAGCGACTCGCCGGCACGTTAGCTTGCGTCAGGAAAAACAAAACATTACCTAGAGGTCAAAGGTCAAGGTCACGGGGACGAATACGAGATGTTAAGCTTCGGTACCGAAGCTTAAAATCTCGAAAAAACTAGAGGGTACACAAGCTGGTACCGAAGCTTAAAATCTCGTATTCGTCCCCGTGACGTTGACCTTTAGGTGATGTTTTGTTTTTCCTGACGCAAGCTGGGGTGCCGGCGAGTCTCTTTTTGCCTATTGCGAGCAAATCAGACGGTAAACGAAAAAAGTAGAGGGTACACAAGCTGGTACTGAAGCTTAGAATCTCGTATTCGTCCCCGTGACCTTGACCTTTGACATCTGGATGACTTTTTGTTTTTCCTGACGCAAGCTAACGTGCCGGCGAGTCCCTTTTTGCCCATTGCGAGCAAATCGGACGGTAAACGAAAAAAATAGAGGGTACACAATCTGGTACCGAAGCTTAAAATCTCGTATTCGTCCCCGTGACCTTGACCTTTGACCTATAGGTGATTTTTTGTTTTTCCTGACGTAAGGTGGGGTGCCGTCGAGTCCCTTTTTGCCCATTGTGAGCAAATCGGACGGTAAACGAAAAAAACTAGAGGGTACACCATGCTGGTACCGAAGCTTAAAATCTCGTATTCGTCCCCGTGACCTTGACCTTTGACCTCTGGATAACTTTTTGTTTTTCCTGACGCAAGCTAACGTGCCGGCGAGTCCCTTTTTGCCCATTGCGAGCAAATCGGACGGTAAACGTAAAAACTATCGGGTACACAAGCTGGTATCGAAGCTTAAAATCTCGTATTCGTCCCCGTGACCTGGACCTTTGACCTCTAGGTGATTTTTTGTTTTTGTTTTCTGACGCAAGCTGGGGTGCCGGCGAGTCGTTTGAGCCCCTTTGCGATTAAATCGGACGGTAAACGAAACAATAGAGGGTACCCCGTGCGATGACAATTTAGTGACCTCTGGAGGTCAAACCATTTGTCCTAGGTGAAAACAGATTGCATATTCGTGCATAACTCGATGAGATCTACCCATATGCTAAGTTTGGGGAAAATCGGAACTCGACGCTCAAAACAAATACGAATACGACGCTAACTTGATGCACATGGCCAAACTTACCTTCAGAAGTATTCTATTTACCCAGGGGGTGTCATCCCCATCTCCGTAACGTGTCCACTTCTACTTATGACGTCACCCCAGTAGTCAATTCTGGCGCATGTCGTCTGCAGTCGGTTAAAACTGTTTTTCGCAAATAACTTTTGACAAATATAGATACAGCAATGATTTTGATGTCATCGTGTTCGCCTCGTCAGAACACGTCGATTCATACAAATTCCATGTGGTCAAATCAAAATTTCATCGAAGGGGCGGGGCTTAGAGCCTCAGCTGGTGACCGCCGAACCGCAGGGGGACCGTAAACAAGGCCCTGACCTTTGATGACCTCTAGTGACCTCAATATTGATCTGAGCCTAAAATGATCCCAGAAGATTTCGATTTGCCTTGTTTTGAGCTTTTCAACGCTGTCTTTTCCTTTTTCGTAACATTTTTACTTTCCGAGTTAGATGATATTTATTTCTCCCGAAATAGCATTAACTGCAATGGCGGAGGAGGCCGATGGATCCACATGACGTCACGCTCTGACGTCATGATCACACAGAATCGCCGGATGACTCTACCTCCTATATATGGCCTTGTATTTACCGTGCTTCAGACAAGGCCTATATATGTCCTTCATGCCTTCGGATTGTGTCTTGCGCCACTAATGTTTCTTTTGCCTATGTCGATTGCTACCAAATTACTTCTATATTTTTTCACCAAAGAATTACTTTTATCACAAAGATAAAAAATAAGGTATCGTTTAGTCATTAACGATCACTTTTTGAGTGAACCTTTTGGGGGGGGGGGGCAAACAGTTCAGTTCAGCTGAGCGCGCCGCCCCGTGCGGACGCGAGCGCTGCTCACTCCTCCACCGTTTACCCTTTGCCTCTCCCTGCGTTGCGTGTGTGTTTGAGTGCGTGGTGAAACTGTATATAGTGAGTTTATACCGATCTGGACAGTGATCAGCGTTCGTCATCAGCTGATCAACAAACAACACACCATGCATCGGGACATTGCTCGGCTGCTGGTCCTGCTCGCAGTGGTGCGCGTACTCACCATCGTGGCCTGCCCGGCCCCAGCACCACCGCCGAGGCCGGTGAGGAATCGTGAAGCCGACGGCCAGCTGAGACACTTCACTACCCGCCGAAGACCAGCATCACCGAGACCAAGTCGCGAAACCCCACCTAACGTCACCTGTGAATTTGAACCCGACCCGTGGAACCTATCCGCCGGGCGCCCGTTAGCGGCGAGCGCCCGAGCCCCAGGGACGACCGCGAGTGCTCTGCCCGAGACCCACGGGGTAACCGGCGGACCGCCCGCGCACCCGCCGCCGCTGCCGCCGCCGCCGCCGCCGCCGGCACCCTGGCTCCAAGGTCACAGCGGTGTTTCTATGCCGCTGCGTCCGCCTACCGACTGCCCCGCCCCCCGCGCCCCCGCGCCGCCGCCGGCCCGCGTGCCCGCGCCGAAGCGCACCGGCGGCCGCCGCCCCCAGCGCCGCGGCGCCCGGGGTAGACGTGGGCGTGGCAAACAAAACATCGAAGCGGCGACTCCACTCTCCGGCCAGCGTGCTAACACCGGACTGCTGGTCGGCGCCCTGAATATACAAAGTATGAAGCCCAAGCTACTGGAGCTGTCCGACGATCTAAGCCGCCACGACTACGACGTTCTCCTGATGCAGGAGACATGGTTGCGCCCAAGCACCCCAAACCGACTGCTCGTCTTACCCGGCTACAAGATCAGCCGAGTTGATCGACCCGATAGCAGCGGCTACGGTGGGGTCGCCATCGTTACGAAAACCTACATCACCTCAGTAGCGTTGAAGCCAAGCGCCGCTCCGCACCCTGGCAGCCAGCTGGAGTCCCAGTGGGCGCTCCTCAAGCTGGATCACAACCGCCAGTTAATCGTCTGCTCCATCTACCGACCACCCCGCCACACTGACGGCTCTCTGCGTGCCGACTTTGCCGACCTGGAAAATCAGCTACAGCGAGTGTTGATCGACCATCCCAAGGTACCCTTTATCATCTGTGGTGACCTGAACTGTGACCAACTAAAAGACCATAGTTTTCGTGCGGGCCAATATCTCCGTGATTTTCTATCTGACTACTCTCTGGATCAACTTGTAAATGTGCCCACCTATACTTCTGGATCACTCTTAGACGTCTGCATCGCTAAAAATAAGGAGCTCGTTCTTGATTGTCGTGTGAACCACTGTCATTATAGCCCACATAAATTCGTCCACGTAGAAATTGACGTCCCTAAACAACGTAAAAACCCTACCGTCATCCAATCCCGCTCTTTTAACCGAGTAGATGTCGAGGCCCTCCACCACGACCTGATGTCCGCTGATTGGGATGATGTGTTCAGTGCCGGGACCGTTGATGATATGTGGAACGCGTTTTTGGCCCTATTTTTACCCATTTATGACGACCACGCGCCTCTAAAAAACGTGACTATCCGTAACCCCACCGCTCCTCCCGTCTCGTCTGCCACCCGTCAAACCATGGACCAGCGCCGCGCTGCGCTGCGGCAATTCGGTCGAACATCGGAAAATTACAAAGATCTCAACCGTTCCGTCCGTGCGGCGGTGCGAAGCGACCGACGTATCCAAATTCAAAGGGAGATCAGCGAGCGTGGTCCGAACAAAGTGTGGCAATGTTTACGGACAGTAGTGGCCGGCAAAAAGGACAGCCAGTGTGTCCAACCAGACGTGCCCGCTGACGATCTAAATTCTTTTTTCGTATCCGTTGGTCCAAATATCGCCTCTGAAATCCGTAACCAGACCGCAGTACCTCAGTTAGTTGTCCGCCTCCCTCGTGTCGGTGCCTGCGGTTTTAAACCTAGAGCGATAACGATTGGGGAACTCGGTTGCACAGTTTTCAGCATGCGTAACTCAGCCGCCTGCGGTACTGACGGTGTGTGCATCCGCATGCTGAAAACTGGCTTCCCAGCCATCGGCGACATCATCCTGCATATTATCAATACATGCATCACGAAATCAGACATCCCCGCTCAATGGAAGCATTCTATAGTTCATCCCATCTTCAAGTCTGGCAATCCATCTGACCCCACCAACTTTAGACCCATCTCATTGGTTCCTGTCATCATGAAGGTTGTAGAGCGCGTTATCCATCAGCAGCTCTATAACTACCTCTCTCAAAATCATCTCCTGGCCTGCACCCAACACGGTTTCCGCCCCCGGCACTCCACTGAAACTGCGCTTCTATCTGTAACGGACCGTATCCTCGCCGCCACCGACAGGGGGGAAATCTCAATGCTCTGCCTTATCGATCTTAGTAAATGTTTCGACGTGATAGACCACAAACTATTGGTAACTAAATTAGCAGCGCACGGCATTGACATCTCCTGGTTTGCTGCCTATCTTCAGGGACACACACAGAGTGTCTCCCTGAAGGACGGGTCCGGAAGCCGTGTACTGTCGCGTCCTCTCCCCAATACTATGGGTGTGTTCCAAGGCTCCGCACTGGGCCCCCTGCTTTTCACAGTGTTCTCTAATGACCTTTCTTTGTGCTCTGACGACGCCTCAGTCATCCAGTACGCCGATGACACCCAACTGTTGTTGAGCGGTCCGCCAAACAACCTCAGTAGACTCATCTCGCGCATGGAAGTTTCACTCACTTCACTCGATGGCTGGTTTCGTGCGAACGCCCTAAAAGTTAACACCACCAAAACTCAACTAATAGTTTTCGGAACCCGTCAAAATGTACGCAACATGGCTGACTTCACTGTCTCTTTCCGTGATTCTGAGTTAGTGCCATGTGCGCAGGTGGGGAATCTGGGTGTTGTTTTAGACGGCACTCTATCCTGGGACGATCACGTATCGGACCTCAGCCGCCGCTGTACGGGCCTACTAATCGGTCTCTCCCAAATTCGTCATTACATCCCCGACGGTGTCATCAAAATTTTGGTAATATCACTCGTCATGTCGCGCGTCCAATACTGCCTCACAGTATATGGCAACGGATCTCAAAAGAACTTTGATCGGATTCAGAAAATTCTAAATTTCGCAGCTAGAGTTATTTTCGGCCGCCGCAAATTCGACCACGTCTCTGATCTCCGTGACCAACTCCGCTGGATGACTCCCAAAACCATGGCTGACTTCCAAACCCTGGTCACCGCCCACAAGGCCATACAGCGTGGAGAACCCGAGGTTCTGGCATCCATGTTTACATCAAATTCCGATGCCAGAGCGAGATCTACCCGTCAGGACCACCTTTTCCATCTCCCTCGGCCCCGATTAGAAACCGGCAAGCGTCGTTTTGCATATCGTGCCGCGACGTTACTGAACACCCTCCCCCGCGAGCTTGTGCAGCTGCCCCCCACCAGATTTGCTCGCGCCTCCAAAGCCAGACTTGTTCAGAGAATCTGAGCGTGGTATATGTGACTCTGCCCTAGTTTCGCCGCGTAGTTCGTGTATGCCTGTCATTGGTACCGTGCCACCAACGCGATATTCCGAACGTGACGAGTCTGAGTGCTCTGTGAGCAGTATGAATGTGCCGTGTGATGGTGTATTTGTTGAACTTTGCCTGTATGCTGCCAACCTGACACAGACTCTGAGCGGTAATCGCCACGCCAACTGTGGATGCTCATGAATGTAAATACATACATACATACATACATACAAACAGGCCACTTTGGGCTTGGAGGGGGGGGGGGCGGCCGCCCTAAATGCCCCCCTGGATCCGCCAGTGGTCACGAAAACCCTACGCACCGAAATGTTAACGAAGAAAAGATAAGATACGATCGGCTGTTTACTGTCAGGTAGGATATCGAAATTTCGCTTAACAAAGAACTGGAACGATACAAATTTGAACGTGTGCCGCCCCTTGCCAGGTGCCGCCCCATGCTAGGTGCCGCCCCCGAGCAAAAAGTCGCACCAGTTTTTTTCGCGTGTCGACGCCCCTGGTTTCAGTACTGTAGTAGCATTTGGAAGCGGTCAGCGGTCGTTCCGACATTTTTACCCCCAAGCCGATTTCACCCTTTTACGCTCGGAATATCGAAAAATGGTGTAAAAAAACGTTGTAGCTAAGGCTTGTAGCTATCTGTTTAACAAGTCGGATTTAAAATATATATATATCATAGGTTACGAGCCAGCTTCGTCTGAAAATCAGCGGTTTAACATGGGAACCCTATGGTGTAGTAGGTTTTTAACGACCAAACGCCCAAGTGCTGACAACTGTTACTGGTGGGGGTATAGATTAGGGTATTAGAACAACAACAGGTTCTATAGGTATTATCATGGCAATAGAACACTGGGTACTCCAAAGATTTGTTTAGTATATACTAAAAATATACTATAAAAACTAGAAACGTACCAATAAATGAAGGTCACTACCAGATTGGGAATAATATACCAAATATGGATGCATGATATTCGCGGCAAGTATGGCGTTTGTGTTTCAATCAAGAATAATACAGATTTGTACAGCCTTTGTATTCACTCCCGGTTGGACGCTTGAGCCTTGCAGCTACGCGCCCTAATCCACCAACAATAACAACATTCACTCCCGTGCACAAGACCATAGACTCCCGTGCAGTGGCATTCTTCGTCACCGACGGCAGGGTATTTATTGGTC
The DNA here is from genome assembly GCA_036785665.1 of Chirona hameri. Lineage (NCBI taxonomy): Eukaryota > Metazoa > Arthropoda > Thecostraca > Balanomorpha > Balanidae > Chirona > Chirona hameri. The sequence continues at coordinate 38,252 of JAXIVJ010010166.1, forward strand.
CGCGTCTCGCTTTATGTTCCAGTTTCTGTGATGTATTTTTAGAGCAGGCAAAATGTCAAATGCTTATAGATATAGCATTAAATACTTGTAAGAAAGGGTTAAGAAAACATGACTAAGTTGATAGGTAGGTACATATTGCAGTAATAGTTCAGTAATTCACCTCCCCAGTTTGTGGTGTTCTTGAGGTCCATAATAGAATAAGAGAGTATTATTATGACAGACAGAAAAGTACCAGTAATACCAAAGCTATGATGTCACCAAAAAACATTTATCAGCGACATTTAAACATCACGGCAACATTTTCATATTTCTTCCAACAAAGCTGTTATTATTAATAGGCTAGTAGGCCTAAATACATCAGACTACTTCTTTACGCAATAGGGTTTGGTTTTGTCTATAAGATGGTCTGGGGTGTCTGGGGGAGGGGGACAGGCGACAGCCCCCGTAGAGCTGCAGCGCAGAGCGAATGTGAGCGGAGCATTATAAACGTGGGTCCCTGCAACAGTAATTGCTGTAAGGTTTGGCTAGGTTTGATTAAGTTATTATTGGTGACATCATAGCTTTGGTATTACTGGCACACTTTTCAGTCTGTCATAATAATATTGTCAGCTGACTGCCCTTCTTCTATTAGGGACCTCAAGAAGAACTTTAACCTAGGGAGGTGAATTACTGAACTATTACCCATATTGCTTCACATTGCAATGACATGAGTATAAACCCAGGCGCATAACTACCACTGGGGAACAGTCCCCAGTAACATTTTCAGATTTTAACATTATGCCTATGGGTGTTGCATGGAAAGAATACTTCAAAGTGCCTCCGTCCCCACCTACTTCGGGAAGGTGGTTATGCTGGTATATATCGCCTTGGGCGTAACCAAGGCGATATATACAGCCTATGTATAAACCTAATAGGTATATTCACCCAGGCAGGTGGGAAAACAACTATAATCCAGACATGTCTAAGACACTGGGCTTTTCATGCTATTGGTGTTCTTTAGTGCAGCAATATTGTTCACATTGATATTGTCTACATTGCCAAGGCTATATAAATCATAGCCAATTAGTATTTTATCTACTGTGGCGAATGGCATGGAAAGTCTGGTGTTGTGACATGCCTATCACTATAGTTGTTTAGGGTAAACATTAAACATTGACAACTTAACACCAGACACATCCAAACACCAGACTTGTCATGTCATTGGTGTTTTAAGGCGTTAGTTTTCTTCGACATTTCATTTTGTTGTTTTCATCCATGATGCTCTTGTGTGTTACAGCGCCCCAAAACATTAATCCACCAATACCATCACTGCCACCACTACTATTGTGTGTTAGCTTATTTTTTTATTTACTGAATGTTTTTCAGGAGCATGGACAACTTTGCAAATAGGTGTTGTTAATCATGGATGTAACATTGTTGAAGCAAAGCCTTCAGATTCGAGTCTCATTCATATGTTTACAGGTAAGTTTTTCTCCTAAGAATGTCACTGTGAATAGTAAAGTAACAGCTATGTCTTGGCACCAATAAGTTTGACTACACTATATGAAAATGGCTTCTGCCAAACTTGATGTATCTATTGCTTATCACTGGTCAGCTACAAATTTCCTGATTAAATCAATCCACTACGGTCAAAAATGGAGCAAGTAATACCCAGCAGCTCACTCAGCCAGGTGCAACTGAAATGCTAAAGGAAATTATTTAAAGCAAAATTATTCAAATGATGATGATTGTATTTGAAACTCAAGTAGGCAAAATACAACAACATTGAAATAATGTTTGGTGTTGCAATATCATTAAGCTTCCCTCACCAGCATCAAGTTTAGGCCAGTGTTTTCAAGAAGGGATTGCCTGAATAAGTGTTCAGGACATTTTTGTTTATAATAACCTAGCTCAATAAAATAAATGAATATTTCTTAGCAATGGCTGTGAGAGGGCATAATCAAAATGGAATATTTACATTGTGATCTAAGGTATTGATGCATAATGGGATATTTATTTTAAAAAGTAAGCAATTTTTCATCATGTATCTCTCACATCACTTAGTTCCTGAATCCTGCAGCCAGTGCACCATCATCTATGACTGACGCCATCGATTCCTCTCTGTACCAGTGTGTGGCCAACCATCTGCTGCCCGACCACATATCGGACGCGTTCGTCGCCCCTCGGCCGGCCGCCGGGGACCCTCAGGCGGCCGCCGGGCCTCTGGACTCCACCATCACCGCCCTGTTCGGCGGCCTGCACCACTGGGACGCCCAGCACTTCCTGCACATCGCAGAGCACGGCTACACCCACGAGCCGACGCTGGCCTTCTTCCCTGGCCTGCCGCTGGCGGCGGCGGCCGGCGCCGCTCCGCTGGCCTCCACTGGCCTGCTGTCCCGGCCGGCCGCCCTGCTCGCCTCCGCTGTCCTGCTGAACGCCCTGCTGTCGGCCCTGGCCGCCCAGGCGCTGCTGGCGCTGTCGGTCCATGTGCTGGGGGACCGGAGCCGCGCGCGCACAGCGGCGCTGCTGTTCTGCTGGTCCCCGGCGGCCGTGTTTCTGACGGCTCCCTACTCGGAGGCACTGTTCGCCTGTCTCGGCTTCACCGGGATGCTGCTGTGTGAGACAGATAGGCCGTGGGGCGCCGCCGCCGCCTTCGGGTTCGCCGCCGTCACCAGGTGGGTGACGCCGGAGCCGCCGCCATGCATCATCACATTTTCCACAGCAAAAGGAACAAAAGGATTTTTGCCAGTCTTCTTTTGCAAGACGTTTGTTTTCTTTTGCAAGATTTTTGCAAGATGATGCGGTCATCTAAAACAGACAACATAGCTTAATTATATTGCCTTGATAATGGTTCATCGCTTGGTATTCCAGCTAGTCCCTAACAAAAGCACCTTGGAGTCTTGACTCTTGACATAACACATTCACGAAATTGCAAATATTTCACGAAATTCACAATCTTCTTTTTTCGCAGGTCGAACGGAACCCTGTTGGTCGGCTTCCTCGTGTACAACCTGTTGCATAAGCAGGTGGTGATGATGTTGCCAAGAACGACTAAGGAGAACGTGTCAAGGGTGTCACTGCCTTTAGTAAGTTGCAATATTTGCTGTGTGACACTTGTATATTTCTTAAGTATTCCTTTTTTTCCAAATGATACTCAACATGTTCTTACATGTTCAACATGTTCAACATGAGTTCAACATGTTCTTAATTTATCTTCCTGTATTACCTAGTTATTGTTTGTTTTTGCAGGATGGTAATGTTGTGTATGTGACGTGTTAACTGTCGCTGTAGCCTTCTACCTTTCTTCGGTTGCCTGATTACTGGTTACTATTTACGATGTCCCCACTCAGTTGTACTGCAATACACGGCCACGCTCTCAGCTCCCTTTGTACCTCCGCTTTCTGCTCCGACAGGCGGCGCTGTGTGGCGTATGGCGGCTGCTGCAGGCCGGCATGCTCTCCCTGCTGGCGCTGACCGCCTTCGCCGTGTACCAGCTGTTCGCGTTTGTGCTGTTCTGCACCCCTGGCCAGCTGCAGGCGGCACCGCACGTCCAGCGTTTCCTCCGGGACTCTGGTGACGTCATACCGGGAGATATGACGTCACCCTGGTGTAACTACACGATGCCCATCTCATACGGATACATACAGGTATGATTATGAGGTTAAACTGGATGCAGTGAGACGATTTTGTATACTTCGTTGGTCTGGCTCTAGGATGAAGCCTGGTTTTTCCCAGTATTTTCGCGTGTGACCCAGACTTTGATTCTCATATCACGTGACAAAAATTAGTTGGCACGTCTCCTGTTTTCCAGGATCACTACTGGGACGTGGGATTCCTGCGCTACTTCAAACTGCGTCAGTTGCCCAACTTTCTACTCGCCACACCGACGGTGGTACTGGTCCTGTATGGTGCTGCCACCTATCTGCGGCGGTGGACACTGACAGTGCTGCAGCGTCCGAGAGATGGCGCTGCTGTCAACATGTGCCTCCTGCCCTACGTTGTGCACGCGGCTGTTCTCACCTGTTTTATGCTCACCTGCGCTCATGTTCAGGTGAGTCCCGTTCTGCGTTACTATGCCAGGCACTTTTGGACAGCACAATCCTATTTTTAAAAATACTACAGCGATATGCCCTGAGATAGTTGTCTTCGTCATATCTGCGATCTTCCTTTTCATGCTTCACTGAATATCGTGCTCTAGAACGTGCATTTGTCGTTTTGTGCGATAGTTGCGGCTGTTACATTCGACGCGCCTCTTTCACGGCTATATAACACGAGTTATGACTTGTTCTCTGCACTGCAGTGTAGACTGGACAGCTTGTTTGGCTGTATTCCAAGGACGCCTCTTTCACGGCTATATAACACGAGGAGTTATGACTTGTACTCTGCACTGCAGTGTAGACTGGACAGCTTGTTTGGCTGTATTCCAAGGACGCGTCTTTCACGGCTATATAACACGAGGAGTTATGACTTGTTCTCTGCACTGCAGTGTAGACTGGACAGCTTGTTTGGCTGTATTCCAAGGACGCGTCTTTCACGGCTATATAACACGAGGAGTTATGACTTGTTCTCTGCACTGCAGTGTAGACTGGACAGCTTGTTTGGCTGTATTCCAAGGACGCCTCTTTCACGGCTATATAACACGAGGAGTTATGACTTGTTCTCTGCACTGCAGTGTAGACTGGACAGCTTGTTTGGCTGTATTCCAAGGACGCCTCTTTCACGGCTATATAACACGAGGAGTTATGACTTGTTCTCTGCACTGCAGTGTAGACTGGACAGCTTGTTTGGCTGTATTCCAAGGACGCCTCTTTCACGGCTATATAACACGAGGAGTTATGACTTGTACTCTGCACTGCAGTGTAGACTGGACAGCTTGTTTGGCTGTATTCCAAGGACGCGTCTTTCACGGCTATATAACACGAGGAGTTATGACTTGTTCTCTGCACTGCAGTGTAGACTGGACAGCTTGTTTGGCTGTATTCCAAGGACGCGTCTTTCACGGCTATATAACACGAGAAGTTATGACTTGTTCTCTGCACTGCAGTGTAGACTGGACAGCTTGTTTGGCTGTATTCCAAGGACGCCTCTTTCACGGCTATATAACACGAGGAGTTATGACTTGTTCTCTGCACTGCAGTGTAGACTGGACAGCTTGTTTGGCTGTATTCCAAGGACGCGTCTTTCACGGCTATATAACACGAGGAGTTATGACTTGTTCTCTGCACTGCAGTGTAGACTGGACAGCTTGTTTGGCTGTATTCCAAGGACGCGTCTTTCGACGGTATGGAAGAATACCCAACACAGCAAATTGGTTGTTTGTAAAGGAACCATAATTGAATTCAATTCAATCAATCGACTCAAGTTACTCCCGTCGTGTGGTCAGCCCTTCGGGTACTGATGAGGATCAGGGTTCACCACCAGACCGTACGCTAGCTGAGATGCAAGTTTAGTATCTAGACATGCGTGTTAGCATACCCAGTCTACGTATACAATTTGCATCACAGCTAGCGTACGGTGTGCCAGCGAACCCTGATCGTTATCAGAACCCGAAGGGCTGACCACACGACGGGAGTAACTTGAGTCGATGTATTGAGTTGAATACAAGTCTGCAAGGAACTGCTGTAGATGTTGCGCTCTCATTTATCTAACGCTGGTTCCGATCATATGTTTCATTGTCGGGTTCATTCTTGCCCTTGTTTTGGAGACACTGAGTTAGGCGCCGCTCATAGATTAGCTCTTTGTGGTGACAATTCATAATATTTCGTTCGCTTACAAAAAAAGAAGAAACGACATCCTGTTTTGCGGTGTACCCCACGAAGCCACCACAACCACAGCTGTGCATTCGTTAATCACAGTCGCTGCGTCACGGCCAGGCACGTAGCCAAGGGAGGGGGCGGCGCCCCCCCCCCCCCCCCCCCCTGGAGGCCAGGAGGGCCCTTTTCGGCGCGCGCGCCGAAAAGGGCCGACGAGACTGTGCGAAGCGCGGTATCATGGGCTCTTTACCACGCGAAGCGTGGTCTTTAGAGAGTTTAGAGGACTTCAGAGGCCCTTCAGGGCCACCAGGGCCCTCTGAAAGACCAGAGGGCCCCTTGAACGTTCAAAAGAGCCCTGTGCATGTCAGAGGGGCCCCTGGCCAGGCCGAAAGGGCCCCTGATAGGGTCAGAGGGCCCCCTGAGCACGTCGAATGGGCCCCCTGAACACGTCGAATGGACCCCTAGCCAGCACAGGGCACCTGGGCAGGTCGATAGGCCCCTGAGCATGTCGGCAGGGCAACAAAGCGGCCAGCGCAGTCCCTTGCCAGGTCATAAGGGCCCCTGAGCAGGTTGGAGTGCCCCTGGACAGACCAGAGGACCCCTGGACAGACCAGAGGGCCCCTGGACAGACCAGAGGGCCCCTGGGAAGTTAAAAGGGCCCCTGTGCAGGTCAGAGGGGCCCCTGACCAGACCGAAAGGGCCCCTAGGTGGGTCAGAAGGGCCCCTGAACATGCCTACATACATACATACATACATACATACATACATACATACATACATACATACATACATACATACATACATACATACATACATACATACATACATACATACATACATACATACATACATACATACATACATACATACATACCTACCTACCTACCTACCTACCTACCTACCTACCTACCTACCTACCTACCTACCTACCTACCTACCTACCTAACGTACGTACGTACGTACGTACGTACGTACGTACGTACGTACGTACGTACGTACGTAGGTAGGTAGGTAGGTAGGTAGGTAGGTAGGTAGGTAGGTAGGTAGGTAGGTAGGTAGGTAGGTAGGTAGGTAGGTAGGTAGGTAGGTAGGTAGGTAGGTAGGTAGGTAGGTAGGTAGGTAGGTAGGTAGGTAGGTAGGTAGGTATATATATATATATATATATATATATATATATATATATATATATATATATATATATATATATATATATATATATATATATATATATATATATATATATATATATATATATATATATATATATATATATATATATATATATATATATATATATATATATATATATATATATATATATATATATATATATATATATATATATATATATATATAAATATATATATATATATATTTATATATATATATATATATATATATATATATATATATATATATATATATATATATATATATATATATATATATATATATATATATATATATATATATATATATATATATATATATATATATATATATATATATATATATATATATATATATATATATATATATATATATATATATATATATATATATATATATATATATATATATATATTATATATATATATATATATATATATATATATATATATATATATATATATATATATATATATATATATATATATATATATATATATATATATATATATATATATATATATATATATATATATATATATATATATATATATATATATATATATATATATATATATATATATATATATATATATATATATATATATATATATATATATATATATATATATATATATATATATATATATATATATATATATATATATATGTATATGTATATATATATGTATATATATATATATATATATATATATATATATATATATATATATATATATATATATATATATATATATATATATATATATATATATATATATATATATATATATATATATATATATATATATATATATATATATATATATATATATATATATATATATATATATATATATATATATATATATATATATATATATATATATATATATATATATATATATATATATATATATATATATATATATATATATATATATATATATATATATATATATATATATATATATATATATATATATATATATATATATATATATATATATATATATATATATATATATATATATATATATATATATATATATATATATATATATATATATATATATATATATATATATGTGTATGTGTATGTGTATGTGTATGTGTATGTGTATGTGTATGTGTATGTGTATGTGTATGTGTATGTGTATGTGTATGTGTATGTGTATGTGTATGTGTATGTGTATGTGTATGTGTATGTGTATGTGTATGTGTATGTGTATGTGTATGTGTATGTGTATGTGTATGTGTATGTGTATGTGTATGTGTATGTGTATGTGTATGTGTATGTGTATGTGTATGTGTATGTGTATGTGTATGTGTATGTGTATGTGTATGTGTATGTGTATGTGTATGTGTATGTGTATGTGTATGTGTATGTGTATGTGTATGTGTATGTGTATGTGTATGTGTATGTGTATGTGTATGTGTATGTGTATGTGTATGTGTATGTGTATGTGTATGTGTATGTGTATGTGTATGTGTATGTGTATGTGTATGTGTATGTGTATGTGTATGTGTATGTGTATGTGTATGTGTATGTGTATGTGTATGTGTATGTGTATGTGTATGTGTATGTGTATGTGTATGTGTATGTGTATGTGTTGTGTATGTGTATGTGTATGTGTATGTGTATGTGTATGTGTATGTGTATGTGTATGTGTATGTGTATGTGTATGTGTATGTGTATGTGTATGTGTATGTGTATGTGTATGTGTATGTGTATGTGTATGTGTATGTGTATGTGTATGTGTATGTGTATGTGTATGTGTATGTGTATGTGTATGTGTATGTGTATGTGTATGTGTATGTGTATGTGTATGTGTATGTGTATGTGTATGTGTATGTGTATGTGTATGTGTATGTGTATGTGTATGTGTATGTGTATGTGTATGTGTATGTGTATGTGTATGTGTATGTGTATGTGTATGTGTATGTGTATGTGTATGTGTATGTGTATGTGTATGTGTATGTGTATGTGTATGTGTATGTGTATGTGTATGTGTATGTGTATGTGTATGTGTATGTGTATGTGTATGTGTATGTGTATGTGTATGTGTATGTGTATGTGTATGTGTATGTGTATGTGTATGTGTATGTGTATGTGTATGTGTATGTGTATGTGTATGTGTATGTGTATGTGTATGTGTATGTGTATGTGTATGTGTATGTGTATGTGTATGTGTATGTGTATGTGTATGTGTATGTGTATGTGTATGTGTATGTGTATGTGTATGTGTATGTGTATGTGTATGTGTATGTGTATGTGTATGTGTATGTGTATGTGTATGTGTATGTGTATGTGTATGTGTATGTGTATGTGTATGTGTATGTGTATGTGTATGTGTATGTGTATGTGTATGTGTATGTGTATGTGTATGTGTATGTGTATGTGTATGTGTATGTGTATGTGTATGTGTATGTGTATGTGTATGTGTATGTGTATGTGTATGTGTATGTGTATGTGTATGTGTATGTGTATGTGTATGTGTATGTGTATGTGTATGTGTATGTGTATGTGTATGTGTATGTGTATGTGTATGTGTATGTGTATGTGTATGTGTATGTGTATGTGTATGTGTATGTGTATGTGTATGTGTATGTGTATGTGTATGTGTATGTGTATGTGTATGTGTATGTGTATGTGTATGTGTATGTGTATGTGTATGTGTATGTGTATGTGTATGTGTATGTGTATGTGTATGTGTATGTGTATGTGTATGTGTATGTGTATGTGTATGTGTATGTGTATGTGTATGTGTATGTGTATGTGTATGTGTATGTGTATGTGTATGTGTATGTGTATGTGTATGTGTATGTGTATGTGTATGTGTATGTGTATGTGTATGTGTATGTGTATGTGTATGTGTATGTGTATGTGTATGTGTATGTGTATGTGTATGTGTATGTGTATGTGTATGTGTATGTGTATGTGTATGTGTATGTGTATGTGTATGTGTATGTGTATGTGTATGTGTATGTGTATGTGTATGTGTATGTGTATGTGTATGTGTATGTGTATGTGTATGTGTATGTGTATGTGTATGTGTATGTGTATGTGTATGTGTATGTGTATGTGTATGTGTATGTGTATGTGTATGTGTATGTGTATGTGTATGTGTATGTGTATGGGTA